>ARYC01019783.1:0-13141 GCA_000711775.1 Oxytricha trifallax
AAAGCTAAATTGCTAGCAGATTATGAAGAGGCTTGGCATTTCATACTATAAGTTAAGAAGGTACCTTAACAATCCCTTAAAAAAGCAAGCTTCTGGAATCTTAAGTAAGTTAATAGATGCAAGTATAAGAAGCTGCACAGCAGAGCTCGCACTCATATAGTGAATATGCTTACTTATGACTAAGTGCCTATCTAAATATCAGAATATACAGAAAAGCTTAGTGTCAAAGATCCAGCTTCACTGTTTCTAAGTAGATGATTCGAAGATTCCTTAAGAATGAACTAATGATGACATACAAGTAAGTTAAGTAGATAACGAACCTTCATAACAGCAACAGTAGTAAGCTTCAACGCTAGTATGCAGCCTAACAATTCATACTCTTTCTAAGTGAAGGCAAGAGAATTATTAACATTGATGAATAAGTATTGCACTAGACTGATGAGAGAAGAAGAGGCTGGACAGCTCCTTATGTTAAGAATAGAGTTACAAAATCTTAGAGGCTAAGTCAAATGAACTTGATTATTGGAGTGTCGAGTACTGGAGAGTTGTTCTACACTGTGAATAGGGGAAGAACTAATCAACACTCATTTATGTACTTCTTGTGCAAGCTTGCACTTACACTAGATGATATAGATTTGGAGTGGAGAAAGAATACTGTTATCATGATTGATAACGCTCCCTATCACAGATCTTAAGAAGTAATGGCAAAGTATGACAATCTCAAATTACTGCTCATGTTTCTTGGGCCTTATCATTACAGGCTAGCTCCTGCAGAGCTTATGTACTCTTGGATTAAGAACAGAGACCTGAATCCTTAAATCAAGAGCCTAATCAAAGTAAGTTAAGATAAGTTAACACTTATAGAGGCTATTGGGCAGCCTTTATGAAAGAGCTAGGAATGAATATAAGTAGGATCAACCAAAATCTAGTCAGGAGATGCTACTATCATGTCTTAACAGCTGCTTTGGAATCTATCTCACTGAAAGACTTGTGACTATATAAGAAGAAATAAACTTAAGTAATAAGTAAGCTTTAAAAGAATGAAAAATCAAAATCAAACTTGAAAATACTCAAAACTATTTTATAATAAAATTTTTCACTTAAAACTTATGTCAAACTTTTCCTTATAAGACTCAATTCATTTAATAAAGAGCTCTTATAGTTTTATTTCTCATAAAAGCTTATGATTTAATAAGCTAACTTTACTATTCATTTGTATTTGAACAAGAAAAAATTTAAATAAAATATAAAATTAATTAAAGAACATTTCCTATAAGAAATTTATTATATTTTTACAAATAAGCTTCAATTAAATTGATTTCAAGTATTATTTCAATTGTTAAATATACATATGTAAACTTATAAAGAAATAAATAAAATGAAATTAAGTTTTAATTTAAATTCAAATAAATATATTTAATTTTATAAATAGTAATTAATAGGCTTTTTGCTTTATATAATGAAATAAAGCAATGAAAAATGATAATTTTAATATAAATTTATTCTGATTTAATCTAAAAAATTATTTGATAACCAAATTTACATGGATACAGTATTGCTGAATGATAAATGTTAAAGCATTTATCAAATAACTAGGTATGATTCCAATTTTAAGAACATTAGAAATTTATATAAATTTGTAAACTAATATTGAGATTATAATAATAAAATAAAAGTGGTTATTAATAAAAAATGTATAGTAAAACATTTTAATTTTTTAAATAAAAAATAATTTAAATTTATTTTAAATTAATAAGGAAAATAAAGTTTTCCTAGAGGCCCTAACTGGTTCGAGAATTGAACCTTAATTCACCCTAAATTTTGTAAAATAAGTTTCATAAGTATTGAAACTTCTGTAGAGTGGAGTCCTATAATAATAGGAAAGTTAAAATTAACTTACTTTAAAAGAAAGTATGTTAATTAAGATAAAATAAAAAATGAAATAAAATTTAACTCAAATAATTTAATTTATTAATAATTCTCAACACAAGCAAAATTTTCAGCTCCAACTTTGTAATCCATTTACAAATAATTTAATAATAAATAAACTACAAATAATTAATAAAATTCTATCAATTCATAATAATTTGGTAAGTAAAGTCTCTTTGAATCGTAGTTATATTCCCCTAAGAGTTTGGTAATGCCGACCCGAGGGCAGCGTAAATACGTAAACTCAGAGTTTGTTGTAGCCTCCAGAATAGACTTGTGTTAAATACCAAGTTCTAAGCTACAATGTAATGAGCAGAACGTAAGTTACCCCCCTTGAGAGAATAGTTGCTTATAGCAGCTCACCTGATCAGTGAGCAGTGTTCTTCTAGGTACCAAACTCTTTGGATCCAGTTTTTTCGTACTTTTGAAATTTAAAAATTTTTAATTTTTTTAGGCTTAACTATGGGACAAAGTAAATTCAGAATGATTGAATTGCTAATTGGAATTGTAAAAGCAATATATAAATTTCAAATATTCTACAACATAATCTATTTGCAATTAAAGAATCAATTAAAAATTTACAAAACATTTGTTTGTAACAACACAAATACTACAATGCAATCTCAAATCAATTTGATAAAATATTGAAAATATACATAAATTAATACACACAAGAACCTGATTGCAATAAGTTTATAAAATTGTAAATCTCAAATTTTAAATAGATCTCTGATAAATATTAAAAGTAAGTATATTATCAATTATCATACTAAAATTAAAAATCCTATGTTAATTTATTTATTTTTACTTATATTTATTTAAAGCAATTGAAGCATATTTTATAAAATGACTTATATTATGAACTTTTATATATAAAATTATCTTAATCAGAGATATTTATTTTAAGCCAAAATAATTTATTTTAGAATTTATAGTTAAATAAAGCAAAATATAAAATCTATATTATATTTTTATTTTCAGCAGACATTAATTATAGTTAGAGTATAAATAAGTATGTGAACATTATTACTGCTAAAATTATCAAATTAAAATTTTATTTTAAATATTATATTTAAATTTACATTTAAACAGTCAAAATAGTGTCTGTTTCTCATATACTTTAAATTATAAATAAAATCTTAACTTTTATATTTTTCATGCTAATTTAGAAATATAAGTAATAATATCATCATTTTATAACTTTTATAAGCCATATCTTTGATTTAATGTATGTTTAAATTTTATGTCAAGAATTAAATTAATCTTAATTAAAAAGAATAAATCCATAAGTATGTAAATAAATCAATACAAATTTAATTTAGATTATTTCTTATAGAATTTCTTGTTAAAATGTGAAATTTTTTATTTAAAATTATTTATTTATATTTATTGATAATTGACTTAAATTTGAGAATCATCTTTCAAATTTGAGATTTGGAAAAGGAAATTTCCTCAGGAATTTAGAATTGCAACTATGTCGATTATCAAATATTAAGAATTGAGTAGTCAAATTTAAGATTGAAAGTAAATTGATATCAGATCATTATGTGAAATTTATAAGATACAATGTGGAATTCCGACGATCAATTTGTTTCCATTTCACAAATTTCTTAAGATTGATTCCAAAATTGATTCAAATTGTATATAAAAGTTTCAATTTAAATAAAAAAATGCACTATATATAAAAATAAATATAAAAAAGATATAAATTGATAGTATAAGCTATATTACTTGAGATTCATGAAATTTTAATTTTATATCTAAATTTTGCTTTAAATATATCAATAAATAAAAAAGCTTTATTTTTATGGAATAAAATATGAGTATAAAAATATAAAGAGTAAAATAGATATATTTGAGAAATAAATTTTGCTTGTATACAATATGCTAATTTGAATAAATAATTTGTAATTTATATGTATAAATATATTGTATTTTATATTCATTGTAATTGATTTGTAATATGTATAGATGGAGAATTGATAAATTTCTTTGTTTAAATGGAATTAAATTTAGCTTAATTAAAATAAACTTAACAATAAATGCTTATATCCCTTCAAAACCCCAAAACCCCTGCTCGATTAAACTTGGGATTTGATTGCACTGGTTGGAAATAATGACCGCAGGCAAGAGAGACATGAAGTCTACGATTTTGAAGGAATTGAGAGCTAAAGCAAGTGTACATGAACGAGACTATGGTCCTTTGAATTCCACCATAGTAGTTAAGTTTTAAAATTTAATAGTATTAATAAATTAATTAAAATTTGAATTAAGGAAAAGAGGGAGGTTCAAAACGAGTGCCCCATGAACCTTGCAAATGACGCAACTCAGCTCACAGATGTCAAAGTAGGGTAAGGACCACATATTCTACATCTACGCACTGTGCTCTATCCAATGGTAAAGTATGGGACCGAAATAAAATTCGAACT
Source organism: Oxytricha trifallax (assembly GCA_000711775.1). Classification (NCBI taxonomy): domain Eukaryota; phylum Ciliophora; class Spirotrichea; order Sporadotrichida; family Oxytrichidae; genus Oxytricha; species Oxytricha trifallax. The sequence continues at coordinate 4,359 of ARYC01019783.1, forward strand.
TTTTTCCCACATTACTGATCATTGGAAACTGCACTTTGAAGGCCCTATAATAAGTTAAATTGTGAAGTTTGGAATTTCGCTATTTATCGATATTAAATCATCACAACAAAACTTATAGATTCATCACGCATATATGTATTGGGGTTTTGGGGTTTATATATATATATATATATATACATTTATTTATAAAATAATTTCAATATTTACTTGCTTATTTATAAACAAATTAAAGCCTACAAATTCATAATCAGACTCAGTAAACGCTATAAATTTTGGAACAGGATTATCTGCAAATACTACTTTTATATAAAACACTAATTCAATGTTAAATGTTGCAAATCAAGGCTCTTACTTCAATTTAAATTCAAAATCAATGTTCAATGATTAATATTCAATCTTTACGCAAAAATTAATTAAAATTATGTTAACTATTATATTTGCTTAAATTTCATAAATATTAATTGTTTATATAAAAGCAAAATGCAGCAATAATGGGAGGTGTTATATATTGTGATGGTTGCACAGCTAATTTTACAGGCACAAGGTTTATAGAAAATTTTGAAATGAATGGTGGAATTATCTATGCTAAAGACTAATTCAATCTGGTTTTTAATAACCCTTAAATTTATAATACTAAAGCTTTTGCAAATGGTGGAGTGTTTTACTTAGTGAAGTTAATATCCGAAGAGAATAATCATTAAATTGAGAAAAACAATTATATTATTAAAATATTATTATTTTATTTTTATAATGCATCTCTAATAGTTTAAGATAGTAATAATTTATAAAGTTAAATATTCTCATTAAATATTTTAAATTAAAATATTAATTAGAAAAAGGTAATTTTAATTAATTTACACTTTATTATATAACAGAAATTTATAATACTTCCAAAATTGTTTACAAAATATTTTTGTTAAATTTGATCCAATACAATGAAGCAGCCTCAAAAGGTGGTTTGATTTACTTCTCTCATTAAGGCCTTTTACTAAAACTTTTAATTTCTATGATTTATCATAGTTATTCTTCAGTTTCTGGTGGTCTGATAAACTTAGATAAAATCCAGTCTGTTACTATACAAGGTCTCAAAATAAAAAATGTAACATTTGCTCTGGGTTCTTTAGTATACTCTTAGTATTAAAATTTAGACTTAACTTTCAATGATTCAAATGTTGAATGCAGCACTAGTGAGCTAACTTATTCAGATCTATAGATTGCTTTTGACTCTAATTCAACTGTATATAAGGGATCTTTATTTGATATACAAAACGGAAATTTCATAATGTCAAGAAATATCTAGTTTAACAGGTGTTACTATGCATACAAAGGTGCTATTTTTTACTTATAAAATACTACTAAAATTTAAGATTAATAATCCACTTTCTTGTAAAACTCTGCAGTTCAAGGGGCAGTATTAAATGAACTTAAGAATAAATTAATGTCCTTTAAAATGGGAAGCAGTAGCTTATTTAAATGATGTCTCACTTTCTTAATTTAACGGAAGTATCTTTAATTCAAACATAGAAGACTATGGAGGTGCTATCATACAGAGAGGCAGAGTCTAGTTTCAATTTATGAATGTTAAAATTTTAAGATTAAGTTCAAAATATGATGGGGGATTCTAAATAGTTACAATGATGATAATACAATTATTAACTAGTTTTTAATATTAATGATAATACAGTGTCTTAGGATTTTTAATGTCTAGGTGATCTTAATTAAATTAGTAATCTTAAAATCTTAAGTTTTACTTAAAATAAATAATATAGTTTAACTGCCAAAGCTACTTGGGTAACGGTGGTTGTTTTTATATAGACTCACAGTCAATTGTATTTAACATTATTAACTTAAAAAGTTAGTAGAAATACCAAACTCAATCGTCACGAAAATGTCGTTCTTAATCGATGACGAAGTCAAGAGTGTTGCGTGGAAGTGGATCACAACCTTGATGCGTAAGCTTCATACAGTCAAGGAGACCACTTAAGGTCTACCAGGATATCTAATTTTCCTGATGCATTCGAGGCAATAATCACAACTACAAGAGGCTATGAAGTTTTTCTACCCTGTTGTAAAGAAAAACTTGGTTAAGTACTAGAAGATGATTCTACGATGGAGCTATAACAAATCAAGTAAGCCAAAAAATAAATCAAAGACCAATCGACACTGGAGAGGACCTAGAAGGAGAAGATCAACAAACTAACACAAAAAATACTTGGACCGTGAAGATACCATTTAGAAGTGGTCACGGTTTAAATATGGACTACACAGAGCCATCTCCAGTTCACTAGGATCCAGTCAACCTTATTATTAAATAGGGAAGACCTTAAAATATGGACCTAAGTGAAGTCATGACGTCAGATCAGAATCTGGTCGGTAGACCAGATTCTGACCAGTAGGCATAAAAATCTTTCAACTATAAACCTGACATATTGATGGTCGATGCTACCCCTCAAGGCCGAAAACATGCTAAGAGGGTAAAGCAATAGAACGCAGAGAGAGTGGCACCCAAAACCGTAAGGGGTGACTAAGGACTCGAATTTGATAAATAAGCATATAACTAAATGATTGAATGGGCAAAGGCACAAGTCCTTCAGTATGAGCTGCAGAAAAAGGAACAATATGGCACTTGAGCCAGAGTGACATGATTCACTATAATGAAAAGGCTAGTCCCTTGTGAGTTAACATACTTTATGATCTGAGGGTCCCCAGAGACCTCAATGTGGATACATTAATATTATTATTATTATTATTATTTTTATTATTATTATTGTATTTAACATCTCTCAGAAAATGACAATCTTAAATTTTAGGGTTGGTCTCCAAGGTGGTCTTCTATATTCCAAAGATCAATATCGATTATAATTTATAACCTGCAAATTTACAATTTATCATCAGGGTATGGTGGAAAACTCCTGTATTCTGAAGCCATTCAAACCTTTATTTAGCTTTAGTAGTTAAGCATTATATGCTAAGAAAATATAAACTCCATAATTGTTTGTAGCGTGTAGAGTAGCTACTTTAATCAAAGATCAGTTATCTATATAATAAATAAAAATATAAACAGTAAAATTAAAAATAAAGCCAAATTTATTATATAAAGAACTATGAATAAGGAACTCTTTCAAAAAACAACTACTTCTCTTAATGTTTTCAAATAAAGGAGGCATTTATTACCTGGAAAACACAAAAATGTTTGACAGTGAAAATTCTTAATACTCCAATTATAATGCAAAAGAGGGAGGAGTTATTTATTGCAAGAATTTTTCAGTAAATCAGATTGATGTAATTTTTAATAATAATCAAGCTCAAAATGGTGAAACATTCTATATACTAGATTCTTTCAATGTGTCTATCACAAATATTCTAATTTTTATTAAAAGAATTGTTTATTTTTTAATGCGAATATTCAAGCTAAGTCTAATTAAGCATCTCAATCAGCTGCTTTAGTATATGCTTTAAGCTCAATAAGTGATACTACTTAGGAAAATTACAAATCTTATTTAAATTTCAGTGGATCCATAATTTTAGATTGTAACAATGCTAGTTTATAGGGAGGCAGCTTTTAATTTGATTTTACAAAGTTAGACACTTTCATAAACATAAAAATTAATCTACCATTACTTTTTTTATTTTTATATGACATTTATGATTTATAATATGAAAACTTTAATTAATTAATAATTTTAATAACATTAATACGAAAACTTATTATTAAAATCAAAAATGGTAATCTCTCTGATTATTTCTATTATTCCTCTTCATCATCCTCTTCTTCATCTTCATCGTCATTTTCATCATCTAAGCCCTCTCTATCTGCGGTAGTGCGAAGCACCAGTCCAGCTGCACCTGTGGTCTTACCAGGTAGGACCACTATAAACAAAAATTAAAGATATGTTTTTTGTAACTTAAATTTTTATTGAGTGCTCTGTCTCCACCTGCATTTGATCTTTAAGTATTCTTATTAATATATTAAGTTTTTGATTAATTTTAAAGTTTTCATATTATAAATCATAATTATTTAAATTCAATTAAGTTCATCAATTATAAATATACAGATTCAATTTCTACATCCAAATTATCTCTTATTAATATTTTAGCATAAATCATTTTTAGATAATAATTGAAAATTAATAATTGCAGTATTTATTAATTACCTGAACATTAGTATTTATTTCAAAATTAAAATTCCAAAATATTTTACTAAAATATTTATTATAAATATTTAGCCAAGATTAGTGATAATAAACTGATTTTATGGTAGTATTGACATCACTCGCCTACTATCTTAATTCCAGTTAATTTAAGTGTTATAATTGGGGTTGTCAAAATAGAAGCAGTCACCATTTTACGAAGCGGAACTATTTTCTAATTCAATATTGCCAGAAAATGCTAAATCATATTCATAAATTTATATTGATTTCGTTCTTGTAGCGTATAGTATAGAAGCTGAACTATTTGTAAATTGATTCTTTGTTACTATTGAAAATTATAATTAAAACTAAAAATCTATGTTATTAACACATTTATCTACAATACTCGAGAGAGATGTATTGGTAGATTCCAGTGAATAATAAATATTCTTATAATAATGCAATGGAAGGAGGTGTGTCATTTATTGCAAAAATTATTCAGTAACATAAAGTGATGTGATTTTCAATAATAATCAAGATTAAAGTGGTGTAATTTATCACTGTCTATTAGCTTTGTGTTTTCCAGGTAATAAACCCCTCCAAAGTAAGAGTTTTAGCAGTATAATACTGTTAGGTTTGAAGCCTTAATTGCAGCCTCTGAGTTTAATATGTGAAAAAAACTGCACCATTTTCTGTAAACGGTTATGTAAAAGATTGACAATGGATTATTAACAAAGTATATATGATTCCATTAAATGAAGTAAAATTATATTCTTTTTAAAAATGAGCTGAATTCCCTTAATAAATGTTTTTTCTAAATTAAGCACCTTCAATTTTTTTAATTAAAAAGTAAATTATTAATCAAGAATAATTAGTTCCTGAATCGCTTTTCGAAATTAAATATGGTATTAATAACTAATCAGTTAATTTAATTAGTCATTATTAATTATCAGCTTTTACATTTATTAAAATTTACTGCAACTGCTTCTTTTTTAACTCTTGATTTATTTTTAATAAGTTATGAATTATTCTGTACAATTATTAAGTTACTTAATTATATTTCTGTATTTTGATAATTAGATTAGAAAACTAACTGCACCTCCTATTATTGATGACTTAGCGGAGTTAATCAACAAGTTTTGCAAGTACAACTATATAAATAAACAGCACAATTTTCATTAAAACTTAAATTATAAAAAGATAATTTTCACAACTTTTTAGATTCTGCAGAGTAAATAAATCCTCCAGAAATACCAGGTTAAACGTTTTCAATTTTCATTTTTTATGTTATGATGAGGTTAATGTTTAAATTTAAATAGAAATATATATTAAAATATAAATTCTTATAAATTTTAATATTAAAATGTTTTGTGAATCTAAATAAAAGCACCCTCCATTTCCATCGATGCTTTAGCAATTAAACTTTTATATAGATTTTTATACTCAATTATGATAAAACATTATAAGTTTACTAATCTGATTTTTTTCAGCAACAATACTGATACTTTGCAAGTTCCCTTACTACTCCTCACTGCTACTATAAGTATGAATAAACCCTCTATCTCTATAACTTGTAGTTTTTATCAATTTTCATATCTCTTAGGAATATTTAAACATCTTCACTTTGCATGACACTTTCACCATATTCAGCTAAATTGTTCTTATATTAAGTTAGGTTGAATTCAGCTATTTCAACATTAGAAGTTATAACAGACTATGAATATAGAAATCATGTAAAAATTGATAGAATAAAATATAATTATAAATGAAATTTACATTGTTTAGATGTAGAGCACCACCATTAATTGCAGTATCAGAGTTAAAAGTACTATTTTCATCATAAAATTAAGATATATTTTCCAAATTAAAGATAGAACCATTTCTAGCTAGATAGCAATTTTTGAAGTTATTATTTAATGAATTGAGAGATTCTGCATTTTATATGTCAAAGAGTGATCCTTTAAGGTGGTAGTTTTTATTTTAGAATTGTTACATTGCTCTATTAAGTTAATTAATTTAATTTATAAGAAAACTGACGTTTATATCCAATTTTTTTTAGTTCGATTAAAAAAAAGTTATCAAAATTAAAGAATTTAGGCTTAAATTTTTCAATAAAAATAAATTGCTTAATCTTAAGATAGAGCAATTTCACTGTATGTAATTTAAGAATTAGATATTTCCATGTCAATAAGATTTGAATGTGAATATATCACGCTACTTTTGTATGATGAAACATTTTTAATGACTAGTCCATCAAAATTAAGAGATTTTACTAAATCTAAATACAAAAATCCACAATATAAACCTGCATTAATTTGCTGCATCAACGAATTTTATAGTATAAGATTTAAACCAGTATGTGAAGAGTATATTAGTCCACCTTATTCAGAAGCTTGAATATATTGCAGTTTTTGTTAGCAGTTTGTTATTGATAATGCAGAGCTTATTAATAATCAGCTGTTGTTATTCAAATTAAATATGCATAGATAAATTAATTAACCTTAAAGTTGTTGTTCCAGATTCTTGATAAATATATACCATCCCTCCACTCCCAAAACTTTTAACATTATTAACTTTTATTAGTTCCATTTATATCTGTGAATTTTTCCACAGCATATATTACTACAAAATTTTATGCTGAATATCATTAAAAACTGAACCTGTAAAATTAACAGAGCAACTGTCACAATATACCACACCTCCCGATATAGATGCCAATTGTGAGAATGTAGAATTATAATCTGTAAAAGTTATGCTCTTCTTGATTTGATTGGTAAATATTGTTAAAACTATTTTACTCATAAAATATAGTTGTCATTAAGCCATTTATTATATTAAATGCGACTGAATTTAGATAACTTCCTTATTCTAACTTTTTTTGTAAAAACAATTTTCAAGTTAAAATTAATCAATTTTAATTGATAAAATATATAAATTAACAAGACAACAATAGAATTGTAGCTATTAGGGAAAATCATTCCAAATATCGATTTCACTCTAATTTAGTGTGCTATTAGTTATTTTAGCTATTAATACAATTGAAAATGGACTTTCATTAGTATCAGAAAATTATAAGTTGAGGAACTTTCCCAAATTATATGCAAAAAAACCAGAAAAATTTGAGTTTTAGATATTTAGTGCAAATCCATCATCACCCTAATTTTTAAATATATTAAATAAAGAATTCTATATATTATTGATTTATGTTTCTTATATCAACAATTGAATTTAAGATTACTCCATCTCTGCCAGAAGATAAACTTCAAATGGAAATAATAAATAATTTAAAAAATCTATTTAAATTCGATTTTAGATGTGATATATTTGCTCCACTAAAGTGATAGCTCTATTTTGAAGCTTCATTGTAAATAAAGCTCCCCTCCCTGAAATGAACTGGATTAACATTATTTGTATAATTATTTATTAATCATTATTTTTATTATTTATTCAAATAATAAATACTCATTAATTTTAATTGATTACATCACTTGAGTTTATTCTAGAACATTAACTTATGAGCTACTGCCACCATTGTTAATGTAAATAGTGCCACCACTATTATAAGCCTGTATATATATTGAAGTGTAGAATTTTGTAATGTGACAAGGGAGTGATTTTTTCAGATATGTAAAGCAAGCCTCCAATTCCAGATTAAATGAATAGGATATTTTTAATAATTTTTCTTAAAATTTTAGGGATAAATTAATTAATTAAAGAAATAATTTATGAATATAGAATAATAATAGATTATGATTAAGAGTTGTAAATAGTAGAATTATATAAAGAGATATTTGCATTCTAAGTTGCTTTAACATATATAAATCCTCCATAATGTGGCGTAACTCTCCATAAAAATAATTGCTTGATTTAATGTTATTTTTGAAATTTTATCAAACACTAATGAATAAAAATATAATTTTTAAGGAAAGTGTCTAATTTACTTCGTTAAGGCCCTCCATATACATAACCACCATTGTTATTTCCACCCATGCTATACTAGATCAATGCATTTTGAGAGATTTAAAGAGTTTTATGAGTACCCAGCATTTAAATTGCTGAACCGTTCCATCCAGTTGGTTAATTCAAAATAGAGCCACCTATCATTTTAAATAATTTCATTATCATATTTGATTTGTATATAAAATTTTTAACTTAAATAATTTAACACTAATTGTAATCAACATTTTTAGTTAAGATAAGCTTGATCCTTTGCCTTTATTTTTATATTTTGTTCATTTATTAATAGTTATTTTATAATTGTGTCTTTTAAAACTTCATGCACGAATTTAATTCATTCATTAACATGAATGACTTAGGTGGAGAAGTTAAAATATAATACACTGTGTTTTCCCATTTTAACACTTGAGGAGCTACTGTTAGAAATAAAAAGGCTATTTTTAGCAGAACTGATATACCACAAAATAGCTGAAGTTAATGTGAATTTAAATATAGTTAAATTATATGGTAAAAAATTCACTTTAATTTTTCTATAAATCATATAAATAGCTTTCCAAATGTGCGTCAAACAAGAGTTAACAACTATCAAGGTTAATTATATCAAACTTCGTTAAATATCTTATTTTAATAATCATTACAATTTAAAATTAATTAATTTATAAATTTTAAATGAATAAATAAACTTCAACCCATTTG
>ARYC01019784.1:0-11249 GCA_000711775.1 Oxytricha trifallax
CAAATTATAGATTCATCACGCATATATGTATTGGGGTTTTGGGGTTTATATATATATATATATATATACATTTATTTATAAAATAATTTCAATATTTACTTGCTTATTTATAAACAAATTAAAGCCTACAAATTCATAATCAGACTCAGTAAACGCTATAAATTTTGGAACAGGATTATCTGCAAATACTACTTTTATATAAAACACTAATTCAATGTTAAATGTTGCAAATCAAGGCTCTTACTTCAATTTAAATTCAAAATCAATGTTCAATGATTAATATTCAATCTTTACGCAAAAATTAATTAAAATTATGTTAACTATTATATTTGCTTAAATTTCATAAATATTAATTGTTTATATAAAAGCAAAATGCAGCAATAATGGGAGGTGTTATATATTGTGATGGTTGCACAGCTAATTTTACAGGCACAAGGTTTATAGAAAATTTTGAAATGAATGGTGGAATTATCTATGCTAAAGACTAATTCAATCTGGTTTTTAATAACCCTTAAATTTATAATACTAAAGCTTTTGCAAATGGTGGAGTGTTTTACTTAGTGAAGTTAATATCCGAAGAGAATAATCATTAAATTGAGAAAAACAATTATATTATTAAAATATTATTATTTTATTTTTATAATGCATCTCTAATAGTTTAAGATAGTAATAATTTATAAAGTTAAATATTCTCATTAAATATTTTAAATTAAAATATTAATTAGAAAAAGGTAATTTTAATTAATTTACACTTTATTATATAACAGAAATTTATAATACTTCCAAAATTGTTTACAAAATATTTTTGTTAAATTTGATCCAATACAATGAAGCAGCCTCAAAAGGTGGTTTGATTTACTTCTCTCATTAAGGCCTTTTACTAAAACTTTTAATTTCTATGATTTATCATAGTTATTCTTCAGTTTCTGGTGGTCTGATAAACTTAGATAAAATCCAGTCTGTTACTATACAAGGTCTCAAAATAAAAAATGTAACATTTGCTCTGGGTTCTTTAGTATACTCTTAGTATTAAAATTTAGACTTAACTTTCAATGATTCAAATGTTGAATGCAGCACTAGTGAGCTAACTTATTCAGATCTATAGATTGCTTTTGACTCTAATTCAACTGTATATAAGGGATCTTTATTTGATATACAAAACGGAAATTTCATAATGTCAAGAAATATCTAGTTTAACAGGTGTTACTATGCATACAAAGGTGCTATTTTTTACTTATAAAATACTACTAAAATTTAAGATTAATAATCCACTTTCTTGTAAAACTCTGCAGTTCAAGGGGCAGTATTAAATGAACTTAAGAATAAATTAATGTCCTTTAAAATGGGAAGCAGTAGCTTATTTAAATGATGTCTCACTTTCTTAATTTAACGGAAGTATCTTTAATTCAAACATAGAAGACTATGGAGGTGCTATCATACAGAGAGGCAGAGTCTAGTTTCAATTTATGAATGTTAAAATTTTAAGATTAAGTTCAAAATATGATGGGGGATTCTAAATAGTTACAATGATGATAATACAATTATTAACTAGTTTTTAATATTAATGATAATACAGTGTCTTAGGATTTTTAATGTCTAGGTGATCTTAATTAAATTAGTAATCTTAAAATCTTAAGTTTTACTTAAAATAAATAATATAGTTTAACTGCCAAAGCTACTTGGGTAACGGTGGTTGTTTTTATATAGACTCACAGTCAATTGTATTTAACATTATTAACTTAAAAAGTTAGTAGAAATACCAAACTCAATCGTCACGAAAATGTCGTTCTTAATCGATGACGAAGTCAAGAGTGTTGCGTGGAAGTGGATCACAACCTTGATGCGTAAGCTTCATACAGTCAAGGAGACCACTTAAGGTCTACCAGGATATCTAATTTTCCTGATGCATTCGAGGCAATAATCACAACTACAAGAGGCTATGAAGTTTTTCTACCCTGTTGTAAAGAAAAACTTGGTTAAGTACTAGAAGATGATTCTACGATGGAGCTATAACAAATCAAGTAAGCCAAAAAATAAATCAAAGACCAATCGACACTGGAGAGGACCTAGAAGGAGAAGATCAACAAACTAACACAAAAAATACTTGGACCGTGAAGATACCATTTAGAAGTGGTCACGGTTTAAATATGGACTACACAGAGCCATCTCCAGTTCACTAGGATCCAGTCAACCTTATTATTAAATAGGGAAGACCTTAAAATATGGACCTAAGTGAAGTCATGACGTCAGATCAGAATCTGGTCGGTAGACCAGATTCTGACCAGTAGGCATAAAAATCTTTCAACTATAAACCTGACATATTGATGGTCGATGCTACCCCTCAAGGCCGAAAACATGCTAAGAGGGTAAAGCAATAGAACGCAGAGAGAGTGGCACCCAAAACCGTAAGGGGTGACTAAGGACTCGAATTTGATAAATAAGCATATAACTAAATGATTGAATGGGCAAAGGCACAAGTCCTTCAGTATGAGCTGCAGAAAAAGGAACAATATGGCACTTGAGCCAGAGTGACATGATTCACTATAATGAAAAGGCTAGTCCCTTGTGAGTTAACATACTTTATGATCTGAGGGTCCCCAGAGACCTCAATGTGGATACATTAATATTATTATTATTATTATTATTTTTATTATTATTATTGTATTTAACATCTCTCAGAAAATGACAATCTTAAATTTTAGGGTTGGTCTCCAAGGTGGTCTTCTATATTCCAAAGATCAATATCGATTATAATTTATAACCTGCAAATTTACAATTTATCATCAGGGTATGGTGGAAAACTCCTGTATTCTGAAGCCATTCAAACCTTTATTTAGCTTTAGTAGTTAAGCATTATATGCTAAGAAAATATAAACTCCATAATTGTTTGTAGCGTGTAGAGTAGCTACTTTAATCAAAGATCAGTTATCTATATAATAAATAAAAATATAAACAGTAAAATTAAAAATAAAGCCAAATTTATTATATAAAGAACTATGAATAAGGAACTCTTTCAAAAAACAACTACTTCTCTTAATGTTTTCAAATAAAGGAGGCATTTATTACCTGGAAAACACAAAAATGTTTGACAGTGAAAATTCTTAATACTCCAATTATAATGCAAAAGAGGGAGGAGTTATTTATTGCAAGAATTTTTCAGTAAATCAGATTGATGTAATTTTTAATAATAATCAAGCTCAAAATGGTGAAACATTCTATATACTAGATTCTTTCAATGTGTCTATCACAAATATTCTAATTTTTATTAAAAGAATTGTTTATTTTTTAATGCGAATATTCAAGCTAAGTCTAATTAAGCATCTCAATCAGCTGCTTTAGTATATGCTTTAAGCTCAATAAGTGATACTACTTAGGAAAATTACAAATCTTATTTAAATTTCAGTGGATCCATAATTTTAGATTGTAACAATGCTAGTTTATAGGGAGGCAGCTTTTAATTTGATTTTACAAAGTTAGACACTTTCATAAACATAAAAATTAATCTACCATTACTTTTTTTATTTTTATATGACATTTATGATTTATAATATGAAAACTTTAATTAATTAATAATTTTAATAACATTAATACGAAAACTTATTATTAAAATCAAAAATGGTAATCTCTCTGATTATTTCTATTATTCCTCTTCATCATCCTCTTCTTCATCTTCATCGTCATTTTCATCATCTAAGCCCTCTCTATCTGCGGTAGTGCGAAGCACCAGTCCAGCTGCACCTGTGGTCTTACCAGGTAGGACCACTATAAACAAAAATTAAAGATATGTTTTTTGTAACTTAAATTTTTATTGAGTGCTCTGTCTCCACCTGCATTTGATCTTTAAGTATTCTTATTAATATATTAAGTTTTTGATTAATTTTAAAGTTTTCATATTATAAATCATAATTATTTAAATTCAATTAAGTTCATCAATTATAAATATACAGATTCAATTTCTACATCCAAATTATCTCTTATTAATATTTTAGCATAAATCATTTTTAGATAATAATTGAAAATTAATAATTGCAGTATTTATTAATTACCTGAACATTAGTATTTATTTCAAAATTAAAATTCCAAAATATTTTACTAAAATATTTATTATAAATATTTAGCCAAGATTAGTGATAATAAACTGATTTTATGGTAGTATTGACATCACTCGCCTACTATCTTAATTCCAGTTAATTTAAGTGTTATAATTGGGGTTGTCAAAATAGAAGCAGTCACCATTTTACGAAGCGGAACTATTTTCTAATTCAATATTGCCAGAAAATGCTAAATCATATTCATAAATTTATATTGATTTCGTTCTTGTAGCGTATAGTATAGAAGCTGAACTATTTGTAAATTGATTCTTTGTTACTATTGAAAATTATAATTAAAACTAAAAATCTATGTTATTAACACATTTATCTACAATACTCGAGAGAGATGTATTGGTAGATTCCAGTGAATAATAAATATTCTTATAATAATGCAATGGAAGGAGGTGTGTCATTTATTGCAAAAATTATTCAGTAACATAAAGTGATGTGATTTTCAATAATAATCAAGATTAAAGTGGTGTAATTTATCACTGTCTATTAGCTTTGTGTTTTCCAGGTAATAAACCCCTCCAAAGTAAGAGTTTTAGCAGTATAATACTGTTAGGTTTGAAGCCTTAATTGCAGCCTCTGAGTTTAATATGTGAAAAAAACTGCACCATTTTCTGTAAACGGTTATGTAAAAGATTGACAATGGATTATTAACAAAGTATATATGATTCCATTAAATGAAGTAAAATTATATTCTTTTTAAAAATGAGCTGAATTCCCTTAATAAATGTTTTTTCTAAATTAAGCACCTTCAATTTTTTTAATTAAAAAGTAAATTATTAATCAAGAATAATTAGTTCCTGAATCGCTTTTCGAAATTAAATATGGTATTAATAACTAATCAGTTAATTTAATTAGTCATTATTAATTATCAGCTTTTACATTTATTAAAATTTACTGCAACTGCTTCTTTTTTAACTCTTGATTTATTTTTAATAAGTTATGAATTATTCTGTACAATTATTAAGTTACTTAATTATATTTCTGTATTTTGATAATTAGATTAGAAAACTAACTGCACCTCCTATTATTGATGACTTAGCGGAGTTAATCAACAAGTTTTGCAAGTACAACTATATAAATAAACAGCACAATTTTCATTAAAACTTAAATTATAAAAAGATAATTTTCACAACTTTTTAGATTCTGCAGAGTAAATAAATCCTCCAGAAATACCAGGTTAAACGTTTTCAATTTTCATTTTTTATGTTATGATGAGGTTAATGTTTAAATTTAAATAGAAATATATATTAAAATATAAATTCTTATAAATTTTAATATTAAAATGTTTTGTGAATCTAAATAAAAGCACCCTCCATTTCCATCGATGCTTTAGCAATTAAACTTTTATATAGATTTTTATACTCAATTATGATAAAACATTATAAGTTTACTAATCTGATTTTTTTCAGCAACAATACTGATACTTTGCAAGTTCCCTTACTACTCCTCACTGCTACTATAAGTATGAATAAACCCTCTATCTCTATAACTTGTAGTTTTTATCAATTTTCATATCTCTTAGGAATATTTAAACATCTTCACTTTGCATGACACTTTCACCATATTCAGCTAAATTGTTCTTATATTAAGTTAGGTTGAATTCAGCTATTTCACATTAGAAGTTATAACAGACTATGAATATAGAAATCATGTAAAAATTGATAGAATAAAATATAATTATAAATGAAATTTACATTGTTTAGATGTAGAGCACCACCATTAATTGCAGTATCAGAGTTAAAAGTACTATTTTCATCATAAAATTAAGATATATTTTCCAAATTAAAGATAGAACCATTTCTAGCTAGATAGCAATTTTTGAAGTTATTATTTAATGAATTGAGAGATTCTGCATTTTATATGTCAAAGAGTGATCCTTTAAGGTGGTAGTTTTTATTTTAGAATTGTTACATTGCTCTATTAAGTTAATTAATTTAATTTATAAGAAAACTGACGTTTATATCCAATTTTTTTTAGTTCGATTAAAAAAAAGTTATCAAAATTAAAGAATTTAGGCTTAAATTTTTCAATAAAAATAAATTGCTTAATCTTAAGATAGAGCAATTTCACTGTATGTAATTTAAGAATTAGATATTTCCATGTCAATAAGATTTGAATGTGAATATATCACGCTACTTTTGTATGATGAAACATTTTTAATGACTAGTCCATCAAAATTAAGAGATTTTACTAAATCTAAATACAAAAATCCACAATATAAACCTGCATTAATTTGCTGCATCAACGAATTTTATAGTATAAGATTTAAACCAGTATGTGAAGAGTATATTAGTCCACCTTATTCAGAAGCTTGAATATATTGCAGTTTTTGTTAGCAGTTTGTTATTGATAATGCAGAGCTTATTAATAATCAGCTGTTGTTATTCAAATTAAATATGCATAGATAAATTAATTAACCTTAAAGTTGTTGTTCCAGATTCTTGATAAATATATACCATCCCTCCACTCCCAAAACTTTTAACATTATTAACTTTTATTAGTTCCATTTATATCTGTGAATTTTTCCACAGCATATATTACTACAAAATTTTATGCTGAATATCATTAAAAACTGAACCTGTAAAATTAACAGAGCAACTGTCACAATATACCACACCTCCCTATTTTTTATTGTGTTGCGAGAATGTAAATTATCGTAGTTATCTTTTGATTTTGATGTTAAATAACTATTTACTCATTGGGTTTGATATAATGGTTTATATAATTTTTTTGTACTTTTTTTTATTATAATAGGTGAAGTGTATTGATGATTTTCCTATAGCTCAATTCTAATTGTGCTGTAATTTATATTTACAAATTAAAAATATGAATTAATTTTAACGTTGACCAATGATTTTTTTATACAAAAATAATTAAAATATATATGGAAAGTGCGACTGAATTTAGATAACTTCCTTATTCTAACTTTTTTTGTAAAAACAATTTTCAAGTTAAAATTAATCAATTTTAATTGATAAAATATATAAATTAACAAGACAACAATAGAATTGTAGCTATTAGGGAAAATCATTCCAAATATCGATTTCACTCTAATTTAGTGTGCTATTAGTTATTTTAGCTATTAATACAATTGAAAATGGACTTTCATTAGTATCAGAAAATTATAAGTTGAGGAACTTTCCCAAATTATATGCAAAAAAACCAGAAAAATTTGAGTTTTAGATATTTAGTGCAAATCCATCATCACCCTAATTTTTAAATATATTAAATAAAGAATTCTATATATTATTGATTTATGTTTCTTATATCAACAATTGAATTTAAGATTACTCCATCTCTGCCAGAAGATAAACTTCAAATGGAAATAATAAATAATTTAAAAAATCTATTTAAATTCGATTTTAGATGTGATATATTTGCTCCACTAAAGTGATAGCTCTATTTTGAAGCTTCATTGTAAATAAAGCTCCCCTCCCTGAAATGAACTGGATTAACATTATTTGTATAATTATTTATTAATCATTATTTTTATTATTTATTCAAATAATAAATACTCATTAATTTTAATTGATTACATCACTTGAGTTTATTCTAGAACATTAACTTATGAGCTACTGCCACCATTGTTAATGTAAATAGTGCCACCACTATTATAAGCCTGTATATATATTGAAGTGTAGAATTTTGTAATGTGACAAGGGAGTGATTTTTTCAGATATGTAAAGCAAGCCTCCAATTCCAGATTAAATGAATAGGATATTTTTAATAATTTTTCTTAAAATTTTAGGGATAAATTAATTAATTAAAGAAATAATTTATGAATATAGAATAATAATAGATTATGATTAAGAGTTGTAAATAGTAGAATTATATAAAGAGATATTTGCATTCTAAGTTGCTTTAACATATATAAATCCTCCATAATGTGGCGTAACTCTCCATAAAAATAATTGCTTGATTTAATGTTATTTTTGAAATTTTATCAAACACTAATGAATAAAAATATAATTTTTAAGGAAAGTGTCTAATTTACTTCGTTAAGGCCCTCCATATACATAACCACCATTGTTATTTCCACCCATGCTATACTAGATCAATGCATTTTGAGAGATTTAAAGAGTTTTATGAGTACCCAGCATTTAAATTGCTGAACCGTTCCATCCAGTTGGTTAATTCAAAATAGAGCCACCTATCATTTTAAATAATTTCATTATCATATTTGATTTGTATATAAAATTTTTAACTTAAATAATTTAACACTAATTGTAATCAACATTTTTAGTTAAGATAAGCTTGATCCTTTGCCTTTATTTTTATATTTTGTTCATTTATTAATAGTTATTTTATAATTGTGTCTTTTAAAACTTCATGCACGAATTTAATTCATTCATTAACATGAATGACTTAGGTGGAGAAGTTAAAATATAATACACTGTGTTTTCCCATTTTAACACTTGAGGAGCTACTGTTAGAAATAAAAAGGCTATTTTTAGCAGAACTGATATACCACAAAATAGCTGAAGTTAATGTGAATTTAAATATAGTTAAATTATATGGTAAAAAATTCACTTTAATTTTTCTATAAATCATATAAATAGCTTTCCAAATGTGCGTCAAACAAGAGTTAACAACTATCAAGGTTAATTATATCAAACTTCGTTAAATATCTTATTTTAATAATCATTACAATTTAAAATTAATTAATTTATAAATTTTAAATGAATAAATAAACTTCAACCCATTTGCCTCATGCTCAAAAGATCTTACAATTCAATGCTTAATTATTTCCACTCTACATTATAATAATTTAATTATAGCATAAGCATAAATACCTGTTTTGGTATAAATATTAACGGAAGTAGTTTTAAGCATTTTGGGTCTTTCAAGGATGCCAGATCAGCACCAGTGTGGGTCAATCCCTAATCAATAATAAATTATATTTCAATGATTTCTTTTAATTTATACTAATTTTATAGCTTTAATAGTAACTTATATAAAATATTATAATATTTAGAACTTTCATGCTACGGATAAATATTAGACATATGGACTAATTTAAGGGCAATATATACGTTTCTCAGAGCAGTTTTTATAATAATACCTTAAAGTTTAATGATTGTGATGTGGGGAGGCAAATTAAAAACAATATTATATAATTAGAATTTTTAATTTTATAATAAATAAATGAATTCAATTTCGAATAACAAATAAATCCCCATTCTAAATCTGCACACAAAATTAATTTTTAAGTAATTTCAATAAACATTTATATATTAAAATATTATATAAATTCTATAATATTAAGACAGGGTTTGTGGATAGATTCCTTGGTTTAGGACAATAACAATTTTAATGAAAGGTTTAATTACCCTAATAGGTCATGATAGAAGAATAGACATATACGAAAATGAGTAAGCATCTTACTTTAATGTTCTTTTATATTTAATTTTTTCCCTATATTATTAGTTTTTAGTGCATTTTTAATTAGAATTATTAAATTCTTAAATATTTAAAAAATATCAATTTATAGTTTCACTATGAACTCAGCTACCAAAAGATTGATTTAATTGGATGTAAGAAGTGGATTAACATATTTATAGAGATTAATTTTGGAAGAAATACTTTTAAACAGAATTTCGCAAACTATCATGTAAATTTGATATTTGTCAGAGGCCGAAGAAATTAAGGCTAGAATATTTATAAACCTTTAAAATTTACAAATATCTCAAAATTTTAATCAATCTATATGCCGTTGAGATATAATTGGAATTTTTAATATAATTAAAAGTTTACATCGATTTCAGATATTGACAGCTAGTCTTATTGAACTAGATATTTATTCGAAAAAAATATTTAAACAACAATGCTGGATGTCCTCTCTACTCAGGAGGTATACTTCATTTGCAGTGCAATAATTATGATGACATTCAAAACCCCAAAACCTTTTCAGTAGTTTGATTGAGTTTTTGATTGATAAAAGTAGACTATTAGTGCATACTTTATTAGGGTTTTAATAGGGTCTATGTAGGGGTTTAATATTTAAATATTAGTAATTTAAGTGAGTATATGCGAGGTTTGGGGTCTGTTTATGACAGTGAGTATATAGATTTATTGTTTAAGTTGCGATATGGATGTGATGAATATATTGAATAACTTAAGCCTGTTCTGAATTATACGTCTATAGCAAGGCTACTCCATAAATCTCCAGCAACTGTGAGGTCTCACTGTCTATTAGCATATAATTTAAAAAGATAGCAGCTTAATTCTAAGCCTAAAAGACCTCTAAAATTTTAGCAGCATCATATTGAATATCTTATTAATGATAAGACTCTTAATACTGGGCTCATTTCTCTCTGCCTTAGAGAGCTGTGGTGTTTCATCGCCAATTTACTCAGCTTCATATCTCTGCTTAATCTATTGCGAACATATATAAAAAGAACTGAATATCTTACAATACAGTCAATCGCATTAAGAGAGTGATTGACTTTAATGTTCCATTTTATAAAACTAATTTAAATTATATATTCGATTAAATGCAGAGGGCTTAAGAATAATATAAAGTTCATTCACGCTGATGAGGCAGTATTTACATTCAAGACATTTATATCAAGGTCTTGGTACAAGAGGTATAGTAATATAGAAGTTTATGACTAAAAAGTTAAGGTTTAAACTCATGCTATTCTTGGTGGAATAAGTGAAGATAGTGGCCTCGAGACTTATGTTATTCACCCTCGTTCTATAAATACTGACTAATATATTAAGTTCTTGCAATAACTCAGAGATAAGTACGCTGACTAAGAGATTATTCTATTCATTGATAACTTGTCAGTTCATAATACTAAAGACTCAAGGAAGGAATATGAAAGGCTAAATATAACACCTGTATTTAATGTTCCTTACAGCCCTTTAGTTCAATGGAATTGAAATATATTGGGGGTTATTGAAAGGTCATTATAAGAAATTGCTGCTCTACCATCTGATGTATGATTTAAAGATAGATACAGTCGATTTTATTAAGAGTGCTTCTAAGAGAGTCAGTGATGATAAAGCTAAAGTATGCGCAAGAAAAGGGAGATTTTGTGTATATAAATAAGTATTAGATTTAAGTGAATGAATAAGTTCACATATTAAATTGCCCGTAAAGGGATTTGGCTTCTCTTTCTTTTCTTCCTCTTAAGGCTTGCT
>ARYC01019785.1:0-74536 GCA_000711775.1 Oxytricha trifallax
TTTAGCAGAGAGAATCAAAATTAGAAAATCAAGTAGAGAATGTCAGTGGAGATTAAATCACAGCGAGAAATATTTCTGGAAATCAACTACGGCTAAGTATTTTTTTTTAATGTTTTGATTATAGGAAATCATGAAGAAAATGCGCGCATTGAATTAGGCCAGTTCAAGATCAAAGTCAAATTAATATTATAACCCAATTTTATTATAGGTATCAACTTGCTTTTAAATTAGCTTGATTAAAATTAGATAAATAATGATGTCATTTTTAGAGTTGTAGTTAGTAAGTTTGCGAATTAGAGATTTTTATTTAATCACCAAGAGTATTAGTCTGATTTAGGGCACAGTAAAAGTTTTAATCTGATAAGTTAGGGAATTTCAAAGTACAAAGATTAATATTGATGATTGGTATATAATTTAAGCAATAAATTTTGGGTAAAAGTTAGTATAAACTAAGAGAGATTTCTTAGACTGATATTAAAAGCATTGCTTATAACTTTAGAGTTTAAATTAAGTAAACTATTATAAATCACTCTTTTAGTATTGCCTTTTAGGTTAATTTAGGCTAAAAAGATTTACCTTAGTTTAAGATAAATTAGCGTTGGAGAATTAAAATTTATAAATACTTAGGTTACTTTGTAAAATGTAGGAATTATTGATGGTGTAATAAATCACCATCGCAGTTTGTTAAATTACTCTATATAAATCACTCAATCCTATGCTTGCAATCAAACCATAAAGGTGACTGCTCCAACGAATTCTTAGGGTTCTGGTATTTATTGCGAAGTCAACTGCTTTCTCACTTCTTCATCATACTTATTTATAGTATTTCTGTATTTTCCCTTGATTTAGCTACAAATTGCGCGTTAGGATTAATTTCAAATTAAAGACTTACTCTACTTGAATTAGACTGTCATTATCAAAGCTTAAGAACCAACCATCAGAAGAATCTTCAGGATCAAGAAGTATACACACTTAGTGCATGTATGGGTCTTCCTTCTTGAATGGATAAATCCATACGTTATGATATCCGCACCACTTATAGGTTACAGCAACAACTGGTTCGGTATCTGTAACCTCCAAAATTACTACATTCTTGAAGCCTCTTTGTGGATCAATTTAAAACTTGAATGTGCGCTTGAATCGCTTGTCGATCGCCTATCCTTTGCGAATTCAATAACATTGATTAATTATTTGCCTTATATATTTCTACGATGTATCCACCAGGTGCTTTAGAGGATGCTTGAAAGTGAAGCAGTGCTGCTTGATAGTTTTGCTTTACTTCATTCTTTGATTTAATTATTGATTATAAAATAATAACTTATTAATTATTAATTATTAAGCGTCAATTGAGAGATTGCATAAATCTCTTTGCATATTATATTGCTTAAGAGATGCAAATAATCAAACATAATAATCCTAAGCTTGTTCAAGCTTGCAATGCATTGCTCAACCCATCTCATATGTTTAAGCAGGTCTGTATCTGAATTTCATGCTTTCGATCACAAATTAGCTAAGCTCTTAGTTGTCACCCAGGAATATACCTTAGATTTATATGGTCCTGATAGTGTGAAAGGCAAGTTGAATGCCAAAGACGATTGTGTATTGCTCAAGTGACTGATCCATGATTTGTAGCACTTAAGCTCCAGTAAGAACCTATCCTCGTGAATCTGTTATGAAGGAGCGCTGCATTAGCAAGTTTGATAATTGATAATATTAACATAATATAAAAGTCTTAAGATAGCTCAATATTAAGCTTAATAAAAGCCTGTAGTTCTAAGATTAATTTATGCTATCAATGAAAATCTTGAATTATAGAATATACTATTAAACTTAGTTTATATTAAATAGTTCTAGTTTAAAATGAAAGTAGTGCTAAAATCAAATATCCTTAGCAAGCAATCTGAAAAGCATTCGCAGTCTTAGCAAGAGCTATCGCAAATCTCGATCGTCAGTGACGATCATCTTAGCCAGCATTCATTTCAAGAAATCAATCAAAGTTGAGTCAAGGTTTAAGATAAGCAAATTACAAAATGGGGCGCTATGATTTTAGGAAGGAATTTCGTGCAAGTGGTTGCGCCTGCAAAATATTCTTACTATACTGGAACTCTCCTCATCTCTGTTGAGGTTCCTCCTCAAGTGGGTTCCTTGTAAGGAGGGTTGATCATATAGATGCCATTAGAAGGAATCGATGGATATTTAAAAGACATGATAGATTTGAAGAGCTTGCGTAACGACGATTCACTCTGCTAATACCTAGAGTAGTTCTTAAATAAATTTTGCAAATCAAAGTTGTTAGGTAGAATAATCTAAAATCTAAGAATCACTCTAATACAAATTATATTTAGATATCTGGATCTGCTAAAGATAAGCAATCAACGTAGTTGATCCAAACTGGATTTCTATCTATGATTTAAAATTCGAGCTAATTAAACTCCAATCGTCTTTAAGAAAGCAATCCCAATCTAAAGCCTCGAGAAGCAAAGCTTGCACATAAACGACTTGAAATAGTGAGAATGTATATGGAAGATTAGTTGAAGCCAAAGTAAATATCTAAGAAGTTGCGAGTGACAGCATAGTTTGTATCAAGAACTGTTGAGAAGTTTAAGCATGAGTTGAAAACCAAAGTATTGCATCCTTAAGAACCAAAAAAATCTGGCAAGAGGAGAGAGAGATAATGAGCAGCTGGTTGCTGCTGTAGGCGAATGCATCGAAGAAGTTAGGATTTATCAGTGCACTGGAAGAAATATTCACAATCGATTGCAAGAAATGAAAACGAGCTTGCCATTAAAGTATGCATTCAAAGTGCCTTGCATCAACAATTCATAAAATTCTCAAAGAGTAGTTTTATTTGAAGTTTGGTAAGACAGAGGCGGCGAATGTTAAATATAGAGATCCTTCTTATAATAGCAAGCGCTTATGGGTGAGTCGACTATTATCATAGTTCTTAAGAGAGGATGCAGTAATAATATCAGTTGATGAAAGCAATTCAGATCAGACTACTTACCCCTTAAGCAGTGGGCATTAAATTAGAAGAGTATCTTGGGTAAGAAGAAGACTAACGATAGTAAAATGATTGCAATCAAGAGGTATAGGAGAATCATCGCGTGCGATAAGGAGTTGCAGTATGGAGGAATGCTGCTTGGATAGAAATTGAATGAATCGTATTCTTCAGGATCATAGAAATAGTTAAATGCAATCTCATATATAAAATCTAGCCTTCCACTAGCTGAAATCAGCTCTTAAAATATTTCAGTGCAAGATGATAACAACGATTCATAAGCAAGTATCCAGCATTCATCAAGAACACTTAAGGCAAAGTCAATCTCAAGACTACATTCTAGCACCAGTAGTTTAAATAAGTTGGCTAAACAATCGATTTTGTTGAAATCTGAAAAATCATCAATCAGTTCTAAAGTAAGCCATTTGATCATAGTTTTTATTGAACAACTTATAGAAGTCAGCCATTTTACATACTCCTCCTCGATAGAGTTTGAAAGCAAGACAGACATTGAATAAAGATCTATCTCCTATTCCTAAAGTGGAAGACAGTGCCCAAAACTAATCGAGTACTCTGAAGAAGTTCAGAAATATGAAGTTGCAGAGCACTGTCAAGAAAGTCACTTCGGATGATGAACAGATTAAACGAATTCATTCAGGGCTCACGCCATTGATCGACCGAGTATCAAAACTAAAGTTGCAATCGACTTTGAAGAAATCAAGCAGGTCTTTGTTAAGTTCGAGATAGAGAGAAGTGATTCAGCTAACTCCTAGAAAGCTATCGCTCTCAGTATTAAGCAGCTCGAATATAGATGAGAGTAAGTACAAGAAGTTGAATTTGCAAGTTGATGGTTGGTGCATGTTGATAGTCTATGATATGTTGGTTCTATACTTGACTTTGATAAACTATTCTATTGAACTGAGTCGGAGCGATTACTTATCTTTGATAGCATTAAGAGCGAGAGAGATGCAATTCGAAAAGTAATATCTGAAAATTATTCGATGATTTAAACTACCATGCTAGATGAAGATACCCTGAAGATATCTCTTGGGTTGCATGGTTCCAATCAAGAGTTGCACGGATCCGCGCTAAGGTTGTATAGATCCATGTTGTATGATTCCAGGATGTATGGATCCAGGTTGTATGAATACAAGTTGTATGGATCTGCTCTTACATTACAGGATTCAGCACTTAGGTTGTATGGTTCCAGATGAAGACACCTTGAAGATATCTCAAGGTTGCATGGTTCCAGAATCCACAAAATCAACATATCTAACTTTAGACTCCAAATCATTATGCATACTTCCATCAACTATTAATGAAACTCTGCTATCGTTCTAAAATTTATTTCAACCTCTCTTATAGGTGACCTATAACCAAATCAGAGCCAACTTGAAGAATCAAAGGATGGTATCAAACCCATAGCATTGTTGTCAGATCAAATCCAGCTTAATTTAAACTATAAACCAATCTCACAATATCAAAAGGAAATGCTTGCCAATTTAGGTGATTATGGTTTAAAAGCTAGGCAGTTGTCTATTGAAAAATAAATAATGAAGAGATAGCAATACTCTATGAGTCTGATAGCTGCAATTGCGGTTGATAGAGTGGTATCGACTCAAATAATTGAAGGAGGATTCGATTCAGTACTAATTCGAGAACTTTATATATCAGACGCTGAGAAGTATAAGAACTGACAAAGATTTGTGCAATAAGAAGGTGAAGCTCTTGATGGATAATGCTATCATACACAAATATTCAGAAATGCTTGCGCTCGTCTCTTCAAAGTCAACGTTCCTTTCAATGCAGAATACTCACCCTAGCTCAACCCAATCGAATAGTTGTTTGCATACATCAAGAAAAACTTCAAGCAGCAGAACATTAATAGCAAGTAAGCATATAGCAATTTAAAATATATAGAGTGCAGCTTTTCAAGCGCATTCAAGAGATAATCAAAAATATGAGCGATGATGATATTCGAGGACTATGGGCATTCAGCATCAAGAAATGGATTCATACTCTGAGGTATGGCTTTGTTTGAGATTATACTCAAAACTTAGAATTGCATCATACATTGAAATTTCTATAAGCGCTTATAATTATTGCATCATCAATACTACTGCAACTACTATTGCTGCTGCTATTATTGCTGCTACTAATACTGTCCTTAAAATTAAACCTCTCTCAATTAAAAAGCGATTTACGTTTTAAAACAAATAGATTAATTATAAATTACTGCATTATTATAATCTCTAATTCATATTTTATAGTTTATTATTACAGTTGAAGTCAAACATGGAAACCAACACTGACTTCCCAATTTTATTGCAAAAATTACAAACCCTATTTGGTTCATTCCTAACTTCGATCAATTTTACGCAAACCTTATTCGAAATCAATTCTATTAAAAATCGAGAAATCACTCAAAAGTTTTCAATTAGTGAGAGGTGCTGCTGCTTATGCTGCTTTAGTTCAAAATTTATCATACTTCTCACAAGGTCATAGTTGACTTGACTGCGATAGAAACTAATTGAATGCTACTCATAAATGTATGCTATGATTATTGATAAATCGCGATTTCGTGGATTCATCACTAAGAAGCCTAATTTAAGCTGCAAAAACATACTCATCACAATTCTAATACTTTGATCAACTACTGGAATTGAGCTCCTGTTCACTCAAAGTCATATCAACCACAAAATTGAGACTAATAAAAAAGTTCATCGCTCAGCAAGCATACTCTAAGAATTATGATAAAAACCAATGAAATCAGGATGATAGCTCTTACTTCGCGTATTGGTCATAAGTATGTGTTTATAAAGCAGGTTTGAAGACTTTGGTCATGAAAGTGGAGTTTCTTGAATGTTTTGAGCAAAGCAGTGTCATAACTTCTATTAGAGCGCGTCGATGTCAATTTTGGTCATTTTAGACGGAATCCACTCAAAATATCAATATTTTCTTGACTGCGCTCAACTAGCATCCAATCACCTAGATCTCGACGATTTAAAGAAAATTTCACAATAATCCATCGATTTTGAAGATTTTGACCTCTGCTTTCAAAATAGGGTATGGTCACTCCAGATTTTGTAAAAATGGCCAATTACTCTAAATACAGCTAAAAACTTCGATTTTAATCGATTTTGACCACGAACACCCTATAGTGGTCACCTTTCAAGACAAATTCTGACTTTGACAACGATTTTGGCCACTTAAGATGCAAATTTGCATTTTCACCTCGATTTTGACCAACCTGCTTAAATACTACAGAGATAAATACAAACATAGAAACTTTGACATCGGATAGAATATTTTGACATTTTGACTACTAATCTCAACTTTTGTCATTTCAGAAAGAATTATGGGGATGCATGTCAATTTTGACCATATATGCAAGTAAAAGTAACAAATAAGTAATAAAAAGTTGCAATTTGACTAATTTTCGCAAATAAGACTAAACACATAGTAAAAGAGTAGTAATAATATATATAATTTAATTTGTATTTTAATTTTCACATTTCCCCGATTCGAATGTATTTTATCAATATCAATCTTACCTGTGTAACTTAGACGAGGATCAAGATTACAAAGACATGAATAATTTAGGAGGAATGACGATGCTTCACTAGTCAGCACCCTTAGGCGATTTATAGATTCATTCACAGGTTAATGATTAACAACACAAAGCTAAATATTAGAGTCATGATTTTCAAGATTATGACTAGAAAGGGCAGGGTTAATACACTTCAGCAGACAACGTTTTGGATTTAAATTTTGATGTAAATATGCTTCTATTCAAAAGCACTGACAATAACTGCTTTTATTGTAAATAATTTAGTTTTATCATGGAAATCATCCTTGTATTTAAAGGGTTGGGAATTTTAAATTTTGTACGCTTTATAATTTACAAAACTGCTATGACAGGTTAGTGCCCGACTAAACACCATTCAATTTCGAGAGAGATCTCATGCAATCATTCCATAACAATTTAAACCTTTAAATCTTTTTTAAATAATTTATTACTTTGCTTTACCTAATTTTTTATGTTCTTGAGAAATTTAAGCCTAATTTTAATTTACAAGAAATTTCTATGAATAATATAAATTTTAATGAAAAATACCAAAATAAGTTGAATATAAGTTTAATTATTAAATTTAATAATATTGAACTTACTTAAGCATAGTAATAATTATTTATAATTTCAGTTTAAAATTCATTATATTTTTGAAAATTAACAATTACAAAATAGGGATAATAATTTATGAATTCAAAATTTATGATAATAAAATTTAATTAAAAAAATGAGACATAAATTATTGTAATTGATATTAATCGCATATATATAATAATGGTATATTTACGAAAATAAAATAAGATGAATTAAAATGATTTTATTTCTCAATTAGTCGTCCCATATTTTTAATTTTAAATAACAATCGAAAACTTACAATTTTTTAAATGATTACAACAATAGTATTAACTGGTTTTTGGGGTTTATAATCACCATTAGCATTCTTAATCATCTTCGCACAATTCATTCAATTGCTCTCCTTAACACAGACGCTGAACTAAAACCCCGTCAAGAGTTAAATTTTATAATAACTATTAATTATGTTTTGATAATTTTTGAAGAAAATGAGAAAATAGCATAAAAAATGAGAATTAATTCAAATTTACTTTTTTTAATGAAAAATTTATAAATACGTTAATTATTTTTAAATTCAAGTAAAAGATTTAAACATTCTCTTAGTTATTACATAATAGAATGTTTATTTTTATTCGCAAATATTAAATACTTAAATATGTGCAAAGAAAATTAATTTAAAATTAACGAGATTTTAATCATATATCAAAGCATATAATTTTTATTATAAACAGAAATTATGTAATGATTTTATTAAATTAAATTGCTATCATATCTCTTAAACTTAGTATAATAAAGGTTTCAAAATTTAACCGAATTATTTATACTAATTCATGAGATAACAATTTAATATTACATTTGATAAATGTGGTTTAAAAAAATATCAAATTCAAGAGTAAATTCTGTGGCTAATTTTCCAGTTACTCTAATTACTTAAAATATTTATATCATTTTAAAGTTACTTAGGAATCCTTTTTTTACTCTCAGCTTCAATTAAATTAATCTCAGATTTAAATTAATTGGAAATTTATTTGTGAAATAATAATATTTAAGAAGAAAATGAATTAATCTTCAAATCAAAAGCAGTAACAGCCATCAAAGCTCCCAGACGAAACTTTGGAGCAGTGCAATGAAAAACTAAGAGACGTTTATATGAACTATAAAGACCTGGTTCATAGATGTCTAATTGACATTAAACAAATCGGTAAGTTGAAAACATATTTTAACCCATTTTTACTCAAAATAGAGAAGGGAGAGCGAAGAGTATTTTATTTCAAACCAGAGACTTTTCTACTATAAGACCCAGAGAAGTAGAAAGTTTATAGAGAGAAAATGATAAAGAAAATTAGTGCAGTACCAAACCCAGAACCCATACAGTTTATGGGCGATGAACTTCATAAACAGCTAATTGAAACTATCTAAGATCTCTCTTAGCCTCAAATTACAAGGAAAAATTTGGCTCATTTCTATAAGAGAAGGCATTATACTCTGCAACATAAGAAATATAAGGTTCTAATTAGATGGGCTCATCATGCTTTGACTACAGAGTATATGGAGAGAATTGGTCATGAAGCCACTTTTAAGTATGGCAAAATGGAATATGAAATGGAAAATGCTATAAATAGAAGCGATAGGTTAGAAGGAGATGACGATTTTGAGAATCAAGATAATTCTTTTTGAAAATAAATTGTTATTATAAATTTAATTATATTATAAGAACAAATTTGAGAAACAATATTTAAGTTGTAAGCTTTTTTGTTATTTTTTTATCTCTCCTATTGATTTTTGCAAGTATAATATTTTTCTTTAAACTGTTCTACTAATCGTGAAATTTCATTTCAAAGAAAGGACTACAACTAAACAACAAAATAGAAATTCTTATAATGAGATTTACATGTATGCAGCATTATTATCATGTTTATTATTATTGATTTTTATATTTGTTAATATTCTCTTAATTAAGAATGAATGCTAAAATTTATCCAAGGCCAAATACCAAAGCGAAGGAAGGCGGAAGTCTCTACGTTGAAAATACAGATTTAGTAAGTTGAATTTAAATTTAAATTTATTTAGGAGCCGGTAAGTTGCATAAGAATGGACGATATTGAAGTATATCTAAGATAAGTGACATATGATTAAAAAATCAACAAACTAGTAAATAAATTCTTGGCTAGAGTTAAGTGGCTACCTTTATACAAGAGATTCGAAATATGGACAGATGCAGTTGAATCCTATAACAAACTCAAAGAGGATAATCTCAAAAAATAAGAGTACGATCACTTTTAAATATTTATAACTTTCCTTTTAGAGACTTGGTTAAAAGAATTCTGTAAAGAGGAGAGTAAACCATCCCAAAGAACAGTTAAGATCTCATGGATGAGCTCGAGCTTATAATTGAAAATTACAATGCTTCAAAGTATAGAGCTAAAATAACAAATAAAGCTGATGCCATATTCTTTTCACAAAGAAACGATCACGAGATGGCTCCTCATATGATAGACAACTCAATAGAGCTTAAGATTCATATTTTAGATAAATCCCTTGAATATGGTATTTATGGGGATATTGAGCTTGATCAAGGCTACTCTTTTGCTTACCAGATTACCATATTCTTCCCAACATACTTTTAGAGACAGATTATTAAGAGTCAGTTTTCAGTGTACGATGCTTTTGCAGGGGAAGAGAAGGATTAAAATACTATATAGAAAAGGAATTTGTAAAATATGGTAAAGATCGATACAAATATATTCAAAGATATGTCTACTACTAAGAATAATATACCTTCTTAAGAGTCATTGAACATAGATGAGGGATTTAAAAGCATCAAGGTTATAAGATTAAAATCATCAACATCTTGGATTGATTACAATAATGTAAATTATTAATTTTGCTTATATGGGAATATACAAAATTCAATAATTCCTTAACGAATGTTAATAAGTATTGAATTATATTGTGCAGTCATGTAACCTAAAATTCCCAATATATTACAATAATAAGCAGCGTTTTTATCTAATAATAATCCCATTGATTCACTCTTAAGATCAGCGATAAATTTCTTAGACGTTAATGATCTCGCCACTGTAAATAGAATCTTGGAAGAGACAGCACGTCTTCATCAAGCCTCTTAAAAGGATAAACTTGGTAATATCTAAAAGAACAAGAAAAAGAAAGTCTTCATTCATTTTTTAATTTTAAAGCTTAAACGTACAAAAAGGATTAAAATGAAGAGAAGAAAAAAATTATTTCAATGCACGACGAATCTAGCAATATAAGAGATCATTTCTTCTCTGCTTTAAAAGGAGACATTTCAGAAGACTAAAAAGATGCTTAAAAGGAAATGCCTAATGTCAATTAAAATAGTCTTAGATACTTACCTCAGCATATGATTCATGCTTATTACATTTTGAGACATATGAAGAGCAGAGACTTTAAAACAAAGATATTATATACATTGAACTATTTTAGGGCGATTTAAAAGAGAATGATGCTTGATTTAAGAGAATTTTCCACAAGAGAGAGAATTCTTGGTGATTTATAAGTTTGAGTATTCTTATAATTGACAAAGATTAGTTTTTTGTAGTTTAACCTATAATTCCATCAACAGAAGCTAATAAGACCGCTTAGATAAACGCAAACTCATCCTATTTCAAAAATGTTACAGAAATAGGTTCAAGTCTACCTACTAAGGTAGTATCGACCATTAGTCAAAACGTCTAAGAAAACAAATCTTCAATCTTTTAAAAGAATCTAGAACTTGAACAGTAACAAGAAAAATAGTTTACTATCTTTGAAGATGGGTATATTAAGGCAGAAAACAATATTTTAGATATGAAAAAATTCAAGTTTAAGGGAAAATTTAACAATAAGATATTTTCAACATGCCCATCAATCCCGAGATTTCATGCCACATTCGGTGAACCAGTTGAATTCTAGCCTCTTAACGTTGAAATGGAAAGGATCGGCTCTATTAAACACGCAACAGATGAAGGAGTTAAACTAATGGGAAGAGTAGATCACATTGAGATTGATGAAAAAACGCAAGAAGTATATATCAAAGATGATTTTGGAATTTACATTTTGTATGATTGCAGTTTTTAGGACATGAAGGATTTAGAAGAAGAAATTTGATTTTAAAATTCCTCATGTTTTATTCATTTTGTTAAAATCCTGAGAATAGGAAGCTACTTTATAGGTAAACATGAAATACTCCTAAATACTGAAAATGAAAAGCCCTATCCATTAATCGACCGCTTATCTTTAATGGAAGAACTCCTAGAAATGGAACAAGCCTACTAATTTAAAAAGGTAGAATTAATCTAGTGCTATATGGAATGCTACGAGCACATATCTGATCCTTTAGAGCAATAAAGACTCATGTAAATAATAATTGATTTAATGGCATTGCGTCCTAGACTAAACCTACAGTCAATTTACTTCAAAGACTCATATCAATCTGAAATCAACTGTCTTAGCAAGCATATTGAGTTGTTAAGAATGATAATTGTGAATTAAGTTAATATTGAGAAAGAGGAGAATAGGAGGACACAAGCTTACTTAGATCTAACATTTAAGATTGCTAATGAGTAAGTCAAGGGAAAGTGGACTTATGCAGATGCTGAAGACTTCTTCAACGAACTTAAAAAGAGAAAGGCGACTATAACTATTAAAATTATTTGAAAAAAAATAATTAAAGACTGGACCTAATAAAATTTAAGAAAGATAAATAATACCTGTTTTCATAAGTTTTATTTAGTCTGTAAAATTATCATGATGAAAATACTAACTCGGTTTATTATGTTCATATTCAGCTAGAGATAAATTAAATTTATTGATTTCTTTGATAATACATTAGTTTGGTAATTTTTCTAATATTACTAAAACCATAAAGATTTCTTATTAAAACTTAATGAATTAAACTTTAAATTAGTTTGTGAAATTAAAAATATCAAATGATCATTTGTAATAGCAATTTTTAAAAAAATTAACCATGCTTCGATAAGCGACAGACTTCCTCGAGTTATTCTTAGTAGATTCGTAATATAAATTTAAATACCTTAAATTTTATCTATTTAATTATAAAAATTACCTATAACTATGATGAATGGTGGTGGAGGAATTTCTTCAAACGATGTTTTAGACCCAGACCAAGATAAGCTAAAAAAGGATTTGGAAAATGCTAAGAAAAACCAAAAAAATAATCAGTCATCGCAGGAATACAATTAAACTAATTAGTCTCTTTCATTTCTTTCATTTCTTTAATTACTATGTTATAAACTGCTTCTTAGAAGCAAGAGGAGGAAGAATCTCCAACTAAGAGATTTCTAAGAAAAATTACTGACAAACAATATGGCAGTAAATTCTAAACTTAACCAGATAGTAACAAAGATAATAAATCTGACATAGAAACTAATAAAGCTACAGCTGGGCATTTAGACAATGATATTGAGGGAGGTTTTGCTGCTGTTCTTGGTTTACCACCTATTACAGTAGAAAGCCTCTATATGTAGTATAAGGAGAAAGATGAAGTCATTCTTGATATAATCATTATGTTTATTTTCACATTTATAAGAAATATAAAAGTAAAACTTAGTGAATGAACGAGAACTCCAATTTCATTAGAGTTTATGAAGGTTACCCAGACTTCCACATTGAGTTAACTGGTTTATAATCATAAAAGTTATGCTAACACAAGTTTAGTGACTGGAATGCCCCTATAAATGTACTAGATTTCTTTGAGTCTTTAACTTTTATCACAAAATTTTATGCAACTATATAGTCAGTACTGACTGAGCTCACAGAAGTGCTAAAGCCACATGACTCTACCCTTTTATCTATGATTGAAACTAAAATTTTAGAAAGAGCATTTGTAGAATATTAGAAAACTAGGGCATTTTTCTAAGAAGACCTTAAAGAATATAAGGGTGCTGAGTACCTAGAAGATGAATTGATTGTTGGAAATGCAGATAAAATGATATTTTATTCTAAGGATATGGTCTCTCATCTAACTAAAGCTTAGAAAGCCAATGTTAATCCCTTTTTGATATCAAAATTAGATATTGAAACTATAAACTTCTTTGAATTCCCCACTATTCCAAAGGATTTAAACCCATTTAAGAAAGGTCTTCCTTAATTATAAGAGGATATGGAATCCACTCTGAAAGTAGCTGAATCAGTTTAAAAAGCAGCATTTGGGAACTTTTAAAGATTCTTCCCCTAACTAAAAGAACTAATGAGAAAAATCAATATTCCTTCCATGCTCTAGATATAATGTAACACAATTGAAATGTTGAGATTGAGACAGGAATTGTTATTTGCGGCTAGTGAATCAGTCCTACTTCAAGAAATCTATGAGGGCTAATGCAAGATGGTTAATAGGTAAAATTTTAAGGTGATGTACACTGATCAAATAAACTTCGAGAATTACTTAATTGATTAGACGAAGGTCAACTTTGTGGATGATGGTCCTGCAAAGATCATAGACTTTGATTTGGCAATATCTGAATTCGACCAAATGCTTAAATCAATAAAAAACATTACATGATTCAACCTGAGAATGAATTATCAGGAATGCAAATAAAAGAGAGTGTTATTAAGGATATGACTGGTAATTCTATGTATATAAGGATTATTATTATATTTAATTTTAAGAAATACTTACTTTACTTATATTGTAAAATGAGAATCGAAGCCACAAGGTTTGGTGTAAGGACCAACAAAACCATCAGAAAGGCCGGAAATACTTCCGTTGCTCTATCTAAACTTCAAGACGAGGTTGTAAAGAAGAGCAATGCCTCACACCCACAAATTGAGCTTGTCAATGGAAAGCTGCTAAAGTCAGCCAAAAACTTTGAAAAGATTGACAAGAACGAGAGAAAGCGTAAACTTCAATAGAACGAGGTTTACAGCAACCAACAAGACGAAGAGTATGACTCTGCAGAAGAGAGCCAAGAATTCTACGTTCAGATCGTTGAAAACACAAAGAAAAGCAAAAAGCAAAATGTTCAAGAGTCTGATTCAGACGAAGAGGAAACCAAAGATGTGTCTGGAGACGAACAAGATCTCGAGGACATGCTTGAGGGAACCAATGATGACGAAAACGCTGAGATTCGTCAGGTTCTCGCTGAGCTTGCTAAGCTCCAAAAGCTCTACGCTTCACTTCCATATGATGAAATCCCAGAGGATGACCAACACAGAATCAAGCAACTCCAAAGACAGCTTAATAATTTCAAGCCAATCTTCGAGAACTTTGAGGGAAACATCAACAAGTCATACAGATCCTTCACCCTCGAAAAGCTTTCAGGTTTCATGAGCGCTCATCAGTTCCAAAGAAAGTACCTTCAAACCGGTGAAAAGGCAGGAAAGTACATTCTCAAGGCTGATAAATCAAGCAATGTTGAGAAGGAAGGAGCCAAGAAGGCTGAGAAACGCAAGAATCTCAAAAACCAAATAAAGACTGATCTTTACCACTGTGGCTACTGAGGAATGAAGCCAGAAAAAGGAAGTCATTCCAAAAAACCATCTAATTAGCATACTATGGGACTTATGAAAACTTAATTGAAGTGTTTACAGCTAGGAAAATATAAAGTTCACAGTATTGCAAGTGTAAATTTATAAAACCTCCATTAAAAGAATTTATTAGCATTGTAATTAGCTTTTCGTTAGATTAATTTAACATAAAAAATTATTACTCACAAATCACTTTTTATTCTTTCAAAAATATATTGCTCATAATGTTTATCAAGTTTGAAATTAAGTTTAAAGGAAATTAATTCTTTATATAAAAATGCCTTGGATATCTTTGAATGAGGTTTGAGAGTTTAAAAACAATTAAATATTGTCAAAATTAATTTTTGATGGAAAATAAACCAATTTTAAATTTATATAATTGCTAGTTATTTCTAATTTCTCTCATTAATAACTAATTATTTTATTGTTCTTATCCCTTATAATTTCTCTAATTATAAATATGTGTTTAATTATTGAATATTTTCATTGCTTAGAAGCTACTGATGATTTTCTAACTGAGTTGCAATCTTCTTCTTAATTATCACTCATAAATTATTAATCTTCTGTGACTTGTGATTTATTTACGCTTGCTTAATCCTATATTCCATTATAATTTAAAATAAAAGCAAGAATTATTGAAGAAGTTTGTTTTGTTTTCTTGCTTATTTGGACTATTGTCATTTGTATGTATAAAGCCACTTAAATCTAAATTACTCTTTTTCTTCATCGATCCAGCGCTACTTAATGGACCCTACCCCATTATCCCTCCACTAAAACCGTACCTTTCTTAAGAAGACTTGATATGTGCAGATTCATTTAATCGTGCTTTCGACAATTCTGTACTCTGTCCAACTGCTTTATCATTGCTAACTTTTGTTTGGTTCATGCCTTGACCTCTGAAAGAACTGTCAATGCCCTTTTTCTAACTAGCATTCATGAACTGGTTATTAAAAGAAGATGTTGTGTTGGTCATCTCAGCACCTTACTTGAATAAAGTTGGTGCCTTAGAGCCTGCTTTTGTTAAAAGCTCTGATAATTCTTAGTTAGGTTTATAGCTTCCCACTTAAGAAGTTCTTACAGACTAGTATCCTTTACCTTATGTTATGGGAGCTTGTTGACCTTTAATACCGAATCTCTAGCTGTTCATTTTACTTTAGTTTTGGGAGTTGTTCTAACTTATATTTACTTTGCTCTAAGACAAATCTGTCATTTTTGATTGGCTTTGAGAATCATTAATGCTTTTGCCTCTTTAATGTGAAGTTCTAAGAACTGCTGGTCCTTTCGATATGGTGCTTATCTCATTATATAAGCCTATTGATCCAGCAATCATTGATTTATCCATTGATGGGCCCATAAGAGATTCATTTTTAGCGACTGAGGAATGTCTTGTATGAGCAGTTGTTCCATACTTGCTAGCCTATATGTTACTCAACATCTTATTCATATTAGAATTTGGTAGCAGTTTAGGAAGCTAAAATTGAGTATCTTGTTGCATATTACTTGAATCATCACCTTCATATTCAGAACCTCCGTGGAAACTCTGATGTGGCATTGTAATCATTCTTGTTCTTAACTATTCATTTTCATGTTTAAGGTTGTTGCAAATCTCTACAAGTTCTTTGCATTTAGTTTTCCATACCTCAGCCATTGAACCTTCATTCTTCTCTAGCATTCTTAATTCCATTCTTAGACCTTCTAGTCTTTCTAAAACATCTCTCTTCAAGTGTAGTTCTTTCTGATACTATCCTTTTGTCTCAACTATCTATGTATCTTTCCTTCTTTCCATAGCATCAAGTCTTTAATTGAAGTTCTTTTCAAGGTCTCTAAGCTTCATTATTTCCTTTTCTTTGCTTCCTAAAGTATCAATAAGCTTTTCTAGATTTATGTTTTCAAGAACTTCAAACTTTCGTACTTTTCCCTCTAACTCTTCTAATCTTTGAGATTTATTAGTTTTGTATTAATTCAACCTAATTCTATCACTTTCAGATCTTCTCAAATCATCCTTCAACTTCTCAATAACTTTTTCACTGGCAGCTAATGATTGCTAAGTAAAAATTAATTCTTATTTCAGAACCTTTTCTCTTTTCTCAGCCTCTGCTAACTACTCCCATAGACAGGCATTACTGGTTTGTTACTTTTTCATGGTAAAAATTTCTTTCTCGTATTTCTCAATGGTTAGTACCTCCTTAGTTTTCCAGAAAATACGAAGCTTCCTCATTTTGTCCCACATTTAAGCAAGTTCTACTCGGGCTTCTCTCTCAGACATCATGTTTATTTCTTCTAGTAGTGTAAGATTTTCTTTCTATTAAACTATTCCATAGACTGGTTATGCTGATTCTTATTAGAATTTCACTCTATTTTTCAATGGAGATTCTCTATTTGATGTAGAAGTTGATAAATTTTTGAACTCTTCAGCTTTCTTCTTTAAGATTTTCTCAATCTTATGTTGTTCCTGTGCCAAATCAGCTTTCACTTTAGATGTTACATCAGTTTTGAAGTCTTTAAACTTGTTGATTGATGTATCTAGGTCCCTCATATTCTTTCTTAGGGTGTCCGCAAACTCTGCTCTTATATTTGCTCTAAGCTCTCTCTCCATAGCAAAAATATTGTCCTTAAAAAGCCTTAACTGGCGGTTCACTAAGTCAAGTTCGTAAATAAGCTAATTTCCTTTTTCGTACATCTTTGAATTAATAAGCTTGTCTAAGTTATCTCTGGTATTATTGATTTATAAGATACAATAAATAAATAGATTCTTTCTTCAAGGTTATCAATCTTTCTATCCTTGATGTATAGTAAGTTAATATAGTGTTGTTCTTTCTTAGATAAATCTTCACTTCTGGCTCTCATCTCTCTTTCTGAATATTTGATTAAACCTCTGCATAAAATCTGAAGGCATTCGTTGAAGTCTTTAATGGTAAATACCAATTAAAATATAATGTAGTAATACCATACCAGGGCCACTAGTTAAAGTTTCTACTTCTGTGCCTCTATTCCTGAGCTTAGTGACAAACCTTTATACTTCTGATACTTTAGTTACCATATCTAGATGACTATGTGGATCGACTTATGGATAGCAGGTGCTTGCAAATTACTAGAATGGATGAATATGCATATCTATGCTTTTAGTACTTATCGAAAAACATGTTGACAATGCTGCACTCTCTGATTCTACTGCCTAAATGGCTGCTTTAACTAATTAACGCTCTAACTCACTGCCTAGCACTATGATTTCCGCCTTACAGGATTACACCTAATCTACTAGCACTTAAATCTGCATGTTCAAAAGTTGCTAATTTAAAAGCATTGATTGCTCTGCTTTTTAATTTTTGTCTTTCGATTTACTAAAGGCTTAAAACTTAATTTTTAAATGGAAGTAAAATTAAAATTTTCGAACTTTCTTATTTAAGATAAAATAATTATAAATTTTGTTATTCTAGGTATAGCCTTAATAATTTATTAGATCTTTCGTTTTTTTTAATTTTAATTTTATCTCCAGACTTTTATTATTGTTGTTATTATTGCTACAATGCCTAC
The DNA here is from genome assembly GCA_000711775.1 of Oxytricha trifallax. Lineage (NCBI taxonomy): Eukaryota > Ciliophora > Spirotrichea > Sporadotrichida > Oxytrichidae > Oxytricha > Oxytricha trifallax. The sequence goes on from ARYC01019785.1 coordinate 18,183, forward strand.
TTATTTGAATCTTAAGACTAAAGAGAGGGCAGTTAATCCTTTTGATTCATAATTTTCCAGAATATATCATTCTTATACAATTGCAAGTACTATTAGTATATTTTTGGGTCAAGTGGCAGTGTAGAATTTGATAACCAGCAAATCAATGCATTTTTGAGTTGCTTAGCCTGAATTAATTCATTTAAGAATTTCTTTGATTTCTTTAATTACTACAAACTATATGGCTCTTCTTATTCAATTGTTTCGTGATGGATGACTTCTAGGTAGTCTTTTAAAAAGCTCTTCACACTATGAATAGTTGAATTGATATAGCCTCTTTCTTGTTCGGATAGATTTAACAAAAATAATTTCTTGTTCAGTTTTATTATTTTTAAAGATTTACTATTTTTATTGAAAATTAAATAAGATGCTACAAATTTTAAAAGCTTAACTCTCAAATTATTTTCAAATAAAAAGATCTTTTTACTAATTAAAAAATAACATAAAAAGACACAAAAAAAATTACAAAATTTGATTCTTAATAAGATGTATTTTTGAGAATACTAAAATTAAAAGCAAATTTTTAATTGACATTTTTATTCATAAAAATAATTCTTATATTATATTCACGATAATTCATACCCTAATTAAATTTGTCCGTTAAAACAAATATATTAATTTAGCTAAATTATCCAGAGCAATTCCATAACTTATTTATTAATAAAAATATGTGGGGTGTTAATTGATTAATCCTGTATCCAAAAATTAATAAACTTTTGGGTAGTCAGGTATCTAACCCACAAATTAAGTAGACTTAACTTTTTAATTCACATATATACCTATAAATAGTGTTACTTAAGGAGGACTCATAGCATGTTCATTGATTAATGGCATTATGCAAGAGTTAAAATCTTGTTTTTCTTCGTTATTAGCGTAAAATCTGAAAAGATTTGAGGATTCCAAGGAAAACTACTCTGATCTGGTCAGTGAAGCATTACTATGAAAAGAATTGTGTTGGTAAGAAATCTTAACGTGATCTTTCTTAATAAGTTTTTGATAGAACTCTGTTACTAATTTAACTTCCTTAGTAGAATTTTTAGAGTAAAAAGCTTCTAAGACCTTTTCAAAGGTGTGAACTAGCATAGAGTAATTGTACTCATGATAGCTAATCAAATATTCTAAGATTCTATGTCTAGGAAGAAGGTTTGGATGTGCTTACTGCTTTTCTATGCTTTTATTCATAGAAGCTAACTAGACTTTCTTAATTAATTGACTCATCTATGTAGAGAAATTTATAATGTCGTCAGCTAAATTAACCTTTGCTCTTTTCTCTGCAATAATTTTGTTTAAGATTTTTTCTGAAAGTTTTTCCTAGTCAATTCCTTTCTTAACTAATTTTATGGATTATTCTGTCTCTGAATCAATATTCCAAAATGGAATTCCATTGTATACAGACTACTCCATACTAATAGAATCCATCATATTTGAGCTTATCTTGGACATAAAGTACTTCAACTAGAATATCTTCTCAATTAAAGAGTAGTATGTATAGATTTAAGCATAGCTGGTTCTTTAATAGTTGTAGGAACCTTCAAAATCAACTATTGGAATACTCATTCTGTCTCGATCATTATCATCTCTGGGATACTCTGGAAGGATAGAATTTAATAATGGAAGTATTTTCTTTAAACTAGACTCAACATCATTCTCATCTGGGACAGAAGTGAAGTCAAAACTAGGATGATCATTATTCAGCTTTGAAAGTTCTTCATAGTTAATAGACTCGCATTTCATTAAGTTAACTGATGATGGGATCATAAAGTAGTTTTACATTTCGCATTTATCTTACGAAAAAGCCGTATTGCCATAGATATTATCCTTTTAATTGTATTAACTGTTAAAGTCTTGCTTATTTTAAGGATTGTTTGATGAGAAAAAATTCTCTATGAACTCTGTTTGCTCATATAATAAAAATATCTATAATAACGTCACAGGTTTAATAATACTTGAATATTTATGGCATCTCAACAGCATTAGAACCATGAGCCAAACTCAAAATCTACTCATCAATACTGAAAATTTATGATTTCAATCGAAGTCTTTAGCATGTATTGAGAGCTTAAATTTTGATTGAATCATGATAAGCCTCTTTTAATACCTCTTTACAATATGAATGCAAAAGCTTTAATTTATAAGTCCTCAATACTCTTAAACTGCATTCAACTTTACTGAAGGTTGAGGAAACAGAAGTTAAGAACACTGAGAATTTCTTGCTTACAGTATTTCTTAACTTAGCCTTCCTTGTCCCAATATTATAAAATACAGGTGCTGCTTCATTAACCAAATTAGACTGAATTCTTTATTTCTCTCTTTGATAGTTATCGAAACTAAAACCATCCCCAGTTTTCTGTAAAAGCGTAGGTAGTTTAACAATCATATTTGGCAGTGAGTAGCCCTTCTTTACTAATTCTAACTCACTCAAAGCTCTTACATGAGTGTCAATAAGTAGCTAATTCATTCGCACTGCTATTATTAAAAGTTACTTTTGCATCAATTAGTAATGCAAAATTGCTCTTAGTTCTTCTAGTCCACTGTTGCAAATGAGCATTTTGAATGCATCAGGATTTCTGAAATTTAAGTTTGATTTAAGCATCTTTAGAAATATTTTAAGTTGAAAAATGATCAATTTAGATTTAAAGTATTAAAGCTAAGAAAGCTGACGATTGCAATTAAGAATTAATGAAACTGCTTGAACTTGACAATCCCTTGTAATTTAGAGCCAAAATGAAAGGCTATACTTTCAACCCTTTTCAAATGAAAGATCTCAGTTACAGAGTATAAAAGTTGCCTGATGATGTATTGCAAAAAAGAATGAAAATTAAGATTAAGTAAAACAGCACAGCAGAAGAGCTCAAGAAAAAAGTTGAGGCTATGAAATAGGATAGACTTAAAAGATAATCAGATAGAGAAAACTCGTAATAGCAAGAGTTTAGAAATAAAGAGCAAAGAAAGAAAGATCTATTTGGGAAACTGTTCTCTGATGCTGAAACTAAATAAATACCATTTTTATAATTACTACAAGCCGAGTATCTAGGGTGTCAACTACTAAAAATAATGAACAGAAAACTGGAATTGGTGCTATCCTCCAAAATTCTTAAGCTGAAGCAATTCCTGAAGAAGAGTAGATAAAAAGAAAGCCATAACATCCCATTTTTATCACTCTCAATGATCTGGACAAAATGAATGTAAAGTAGTTTAATAGAAATATTAGAGCAGATTTCTAGCCAGAAGATTTCTTATTTGATTCGGATGATGAGGAGAACAAGGATATGAAGAAGAAAAAAAAACCTAAAAATTAATAACATAATGATTTGGCATAGCAAATTAAGTAAAAAAAGTAAATACAATAAAATAGCTTAGAAAATTCAATAGATTTTAATCCTCCTCCAAAAAGAGCAGAGTAAAAGAGAGGAGGTCACTATTATTAAAAAGAAGTTTATTTTATAACATGTTAATTGTAGATAGCTAATCAAAGTGAAATGGTTGCAGGATTAAAGACACATAGAATGCTTGGTGGTAATGGTCCTATCAAAGCATAATAATTAGACTTAAACCCCAATCAAGTCAACCAATCATTGAAGCTAAAAAATGTTCCTCTAACTTCAAGAAATCATCATGGAAAAAGCCTTAACAACTCAATTGACTAAGGTAATGGCTATTAAAGTTAAGTTGACAATCCAAAATCTAAGAAGCTTCTTGCCTCGCTTAACCCCAAAAAGTTAGTCTAATAATCCTTGGATTTATCGTAAAAACCACTTCAAGGTTCATTGAAACCATCTAAATCTCTAGGTTAACTTTAAAAACTAACACATGCACAAGATTAGCATCACGCAGCAACAACTTGCTTTAGCTCTGATACCCAAAGCAAATAACTTCAAAAATAAGGACTCAATTCAACCTGAGAAAATGCTGGCTAGAGCCAACGAAATCGAGAAAACTACTCAAAAAAGAAATATCTAAAGTATGAAGGACATACTTAAAATGCATGATAAAACCATAAACAAGGGACTTAAAATAGTCAAGAAATAGTGAATTCTTAATATAAATTGATTAGATTAATCATTGAATTTTATTAATTTCTTTTAAAATATTTTGACAAATTGTACTATAAAATTTATTAGCTGATTATAATAAGAAATATAGATAGAATTAATGAAAATAATTAAGTAAGAGGTATTCATTAATAGAATTCAAATAATATACTATTTCTCTACTAATCAGATTTAAATATTATTAATCTCAATCAACAATTATAAATAATTGTATTAACATTTTTACAGATTCAATTTATTTTTGAATAAGTTGAGATCTGAAGCATTTTTTCAAAAATACTAAAGATGAACCCATCTTTAATCAATAAAGACTAAATTTTTATTGAAAATAAAGAATCAATATAAAATACTCAATATGTGTTTGAAAACGCTTATAAGCAAAATGTAACATTGAACACTATTTCAATCATAATTATTTCTTTTATTTTATTGAATATATAATAATTAAATTAATCTTACATGTAAATATATGCATATAATAATATCAGAGACTTGGCTTATAAAAATGACAGTGAGATCCTGCAGAGATCTGACAAATAATTTAATTTATAACAATTTAAAACTTAGAGGTAAGAAGCCATGTTAGAGTCAAAAATACTCAGTTCGATTAACACTCATAAACTGATAAAAAGTTAAGAATATAATTCTAAAATATTATTAAAGTAGCATACCTCAAATTATTATCAAATTATATATCGTACTATGATAATTTATAAAATATAGAAATTAAAAATTAATATAAAGAATACTAAAACAACCTGTTAATTATGAAGCAAAACCTGGCTCCAATAAATGAAGAGGAGGACAGTTTATAATAAGATTTTTAAGAAAACATTATAGACACTAATGAACATTAAAGTTCAAGTATACACAAAAATGATATTGCATTACTTAAATATGAATATTTAAATTGGTAAGTATAATTAAATTTGTTAAGTAATTTAATTAAAAAATGAACTATTTAAGGAAATAATTACTTTTCATTATTAATAATAATGAAAAATATTTTAGATAACATGGCAGTTATAATTTGATTTTGATATTCTTATGCTAATTTGATAGTAAATTCAAAGTTAACTGTGTTTTACAATTACCAATTCTTTTTATATATACTTATGACAGAGTGAACACAACTTAAACTAAATCACACTAAACTTTTTCCCCTGTGTATGAGATAATAAAATACGAATAAATTTAGCTATATAATCGATTTATATCTAATTCTTCCATTTATATACTTTTCTTCAACTAATTTCAATTTCTTCATTTTAAGTTTATTCCTTTATAAAATTGAGATTAAAATTTTCAAATAATTTTTTAATTAATTAATACTTAATTTGCCTCCAGACTAGTATGCTCTGATTAGCAAAATAAAATAAGCGAAAGCAAAAGTAAAAATAGTGTTTATAAATTATTTTTAATTAAAGTAATTAAAATCTTATTTTATTATTTTATTTTGATATTTATAATATTTATTTTATTTTTATAGAACTTTTTCAATAATTATAACCTCCATTACAATTTAAATAATAATAATTTATAAGCGTTAAAGGATGTTTTATTTTGAATTGCATTTATTTAAAATGTTTGAATATTAAAAAATTAATTTCTCATTAGTTGCCTATTTAATAATTTAATTATTAAATTCTACTTGAAATTAATTAAAGCAAACCCTCACCACGCGGCTAATGTGATAAAGTAAATGGTTGTAGTAATCAGTCATAAGATATGGGCTCACTAGAAGAAGAGAAATGTATGGACTCACAGAGCTACAATCAAAATACTCAATCATTATTAATTATATTATTCTCAATCATATGAAGGTAGTCTAAGTGAAAATTAGAATTTATAAGATAAACTTTTTCTTGAATAAATTACTTATAATTTTCATAAATACACAATTTTAGCAACTGCTTTACTATAAAATAAGTTAAGTTGCCAGAAGATAAAGTTTAATGTGTAGTATAGTTATATTTTTTATTTATGTCCTGAATACATGGACTTTGGACAAAAATATCAGAATTCAACCATTAAATTATCCAGTTCACAATAAAACTAAGTAAAACCGAGTGCTTCCCAAAATCTAAGTGATTAAAATAGTTTGAGTTAAAAGCTAAATGCTTATACCTTACAGATTTATCTATTTTATTTTATATTAGATCGACAATAAAAACCTGAATAAAAACTCAAATCTAAGGCTTGCAATGAATGTCATTAATGATAATTGCGCTACTAAATTTAAGAAATAAAAGAAATGCATAAATCACTCATAAATGTCTAATTCAGCACAATTCAAGAACAATCCATTACTATTATATTAAGGTCAATGTAAGATCGTGAATAATAAAGATAGAGAAAAATAGATCTATTAATCCTTAGTGCCAAATAAAGTAAGGAAATTTCATTTTTTAATTTATTTTGTAGTTGACATATTCTCATTAATTGTTCGATCGCAGCTTCAAATTGTTCAATGGAAAGTTTTCTACCTCTGGAAATTTTTTCTGTGGTTCTGCTAAAAATTTTATTTTATATTTATTTAATGACGAATTCGTAAATATATCCTATCGAATTAACTCCCCTTTATAGAATTATGGACGGGATAGCTAAAATAATTAAATATATTTGCTATTCTACAATTTATTATTTTAATTGCAATTTTAACCTTTTTCGCTCCTCATTCATCTATGCTGATATATTGTCTTTTCTTAAAGGAAAAAAATCTTTTTAATAAATTATTTTTCAATTTTTATAATTTAATAAGTTGTAAATATTCCCACATTCAATAAAACATTACAAAATTATTCTATAAATTTCTTTAATTAAATATACTATAAAGCAGGATATTTAATGTACATTATGTTTTAAAATACCTAATAATCCATAAACTATTTCTACACAATATATCTTTTTTTAAGGATAATTTCAGTTAATTTGTGTAATAAACATATATCTTAAGTGTAGTCTTAAGACCCCAAAATTAACTGTACATCTATGGTTTAAGTAATCACAATTATGACATTAAAGTTAATTATTATTATAAAATTTTCAATTTTTAATTACATTAATGAAGCCTTAGCTCAAAATAGTATCAATTATATAGGCAAAGAAAATTCCGAGCCTAAAAAACCTCTTGTTAGAATGAGAGTAAACGATGCTTGTTGGAGCATAACTGACCTAATTTTTGCTCCGAAATCTGAAAGCTTTGTTCTATATTCAACATTCTCAGGAAAATTAAGATTAATAGGTAACTTCATTTCACTTTTAAACATAATATTTAGACCTTAGAAAGGCAAGAGAGCTGTAGAATGCTGGGGAAGTAACTAATAATTTAGCAAGCTTAATAGAAAAAAACCTCAACATACCCTAAGAAGAAAATGAGGAAATTCTTTAGACTTAGGAATCTTCATGTGTAATCCTAAAGAAGAGATGTATTTTATAATTATAATATGCATCTTTACACTTTGCATGAATGAAAACGACGAGGGAGAAGTATGGTTCACAAAGAAGTTTGGAAAGCTAAACTTATACAATATAGAGACTTAGCAGATTCTTGTATAGCACAGTTAAGCGCATAGCTATAATTAATCTAGATCATTTGATGTCAATTCGATTCAATGTACCAAGGATGTCGCCTATTCATTTTATTATTTTTAAGATAGAAACTTGTTTGCAAGTGCAGGCGATGAAGGAGTTATAAAGTTATGGGATAGGAGATAATTTAGTAACACTTCAAAAGCTATAGGATGCTTTATAGGTCACTAAAAAGGAATAGTTTCTCTTGATTTCAAAAATGATTAGCCCTAACTGTGTTCTAGCTCCAAGGACTGGACAATTAAGCTTTGGGATCTTAGAAAGACCAATTCATTATCAGAAATCGATTCACTAATGTAAAAGATTACCAAAGTGAATGAGTGTTATACAACATGCAGACCAAGATCCTTTAGTTACGATTTTGGGAAGCTTGACAGAAGTATTATGACTCTGGATGGGGGCCATGAAACACAGCCTACTTTGATTAGATGTAAGTTCTCACCTGCTTATACAAACTAGAGATACATTTACACAGGGTCGAATGATGGTTCTTGTGTTATTTATGACACTTAAACTTAAGAAATCTCACAAAAACTAGAGAGCCCTAATTCTCCTCATAGTATTGCACCTGGCCAAGTAACTACAAGAGATGTTTCATGGCATCCACAGTAGCCCTTAATACTAGCTAGCTCATTTAATGGTCTTATTAACTGTTATGAGTATAAATCTTGATCAATCTATGGATTAATGACCAAGTAAAATTTTCAAAGTTCTAAATTTAAATATGACTTAACTATAAAATGATAGTATCAAAGTCTTAAATTATTAGCGAGTATTCTAATATCAATAGATATAAATTTCTAATATTATAGAGTAAATTGTAATTTCAAAATTTATATCAATAGTACTTTGGGTTGACTAAGTTTTATGGCGTTTAAATTATTAAATATAGAATTTAAATTTAGCTGGATTTTAATTTTTGCTAATTTCATATCTCATCACAAGCGTCGTTAAACAAGACTTGATTTAAGAAGAAATTTATATTGAAGTTAGATTAATTTGTTAAAAAATCACGTTGATTGATTGGGTAAAAAAGGCAAATAGTAAAGTACAGTTAAGATACACCTATAAATAAATGTACCATCATAAGTTGGTCAAAACTTTAATTATTGTAAATTGAATTATCGAATTCAAATATCACTTATAAATATTAATTATATTCATTTAAAAGTAAATTAATTTATGCTAAGATTATTTGTTTAAAGTTAAAAATTTTTATTATTTTTTTTAAGAAAGTTATTAATAAATTAATTAATTATAATTCAAACTATAAATCAATTTCTCTTATTCTTAATGCTATAATTCTTAGATCTTTCTTTGTTCTTCTCACTTGATCTCGTTCTGCTTCTCCTGACTCCTCTCTAATTTTGATTTCCATGCTGTCTCTCACTCTGACTCTGTCCTTGACCATAACCCTAATTCATCATCATTCCTTGCATGTTCATGCCTGCTGAAGGCATCATTCCAGGTTACATCATACCTTGACCTGGCATATACCCTCCTTAATATTACTAGTAGTTTCTCATCGCAGCCATTTGCATTTAGATCATTTAGATTTACATGAATTGCTACTATCTCATTTGAAGTTCAGCCATACTGGTACCTGCCACTGCTTAGCCTTGAATTTTGGGTAGTTCATTAGGATCAGTAACTGGAACCCTTCTTCCCAAAGTTGGATCGTATTTTGTCCCTGAATGAATTGATGGATTGAATTTTAAGGGATTTTGTGCTGACTAACTTGCCTTATCTTGTCCATCAGTCTAGCCTGTCGAAATCTAATCTTGATTTAAAGTTTGTTGCTCTGCAACTTGATCTTGTTCATTTTGAGAATAAGCATCGCTCTCATAATTCTCTTGGATAAATTGCTGTTGCATCATCTAATGCTATAGAGCATTCTGTTAGAAAGTCTGATTAATTTTGGTAATCATATATATCATCTCGTCTTAATCCTAATTCTAGTTTCTCTTAATCTCGACCTCCTCAATTTTATCCTATATCAACATTTATCTTTTAAACCATTCAGCCACAAGTCTAAGCTGTTAATTTGGTATAATATCCTCTGCATAGACGTTCACAGTTGAACAGAAAGGACATTGAAATTTTCTCTCGACTAGCTTCTATTAAATGCATTTTTAGCAACCTGATGAAGCGCAGCACTTAGTTAAGGAAGCTCTCTTAATAAAGTCCTTGCATAGTTAGCAAACTAATGAAGGAGGGATTTGTTTTTACCAGTCTGGTACAACAGTGACTATAGTTTCACCATCATTCTATTGATTGAACATATCGCTTGGATTTTCCTATTGCTACTTAAACTTCTGAACTTCAAATTGCCCCTCATAGATCTTTGATTCCTTCACTATATCTCTAAATACTTTGTGCTTGTTATCAAGGAATTCTTAATTACTTATACCTAAATCCCTCTTCCATACTTGCTCTTTTGGCACACCTTTTCCTTGATAAGGATCATAGGTGGGGTCGAAATTTGTTGGACAGTCCTTAACATGATGACCTTTAATCTTGCATCTTATACAAACGTACCCACTATGAATTTCATGCTTGGGCCTGAACCCAGCAAATTAGGGGTTGTTCAGGTTTGCATTTCTATCTTAGAATTAGTTAGAGTTATATTAGGGTTTTTGATAGTGATGACCACCAGCGCCATCGTTCTGACTAAAAGCTATTTAATTTTGTTGCTTTACATGCTCCCTCGTTTTTTACTTGTTTTCATTCATAATATTCATAAAACTGTCTTTAGCTGCTTATTGCTAAGTTTGCTCCAGTAATTTCTGTTGCAATGCAATCTCTGCCTATTTCTTAGCTGCTTCTTCTTGTGCCTATTATTGCTAAAAAATAATTATATAATATTAAGTGCTATTTTTTAGGAAAAATGATTTGATTAAATTTAATCCTTTAATACTATTAGGCTTGTTGATTTTGCTTTTAGAATTCTTGCTGAGTTATTGTTTCAAAATCCAAGAATGAATCTTTCATTATTAAATCATTATTTAAGGTAATAAAATTATCACCCCTATAAATATTTACCTTGAATTTTTTACCAATCCTCTTTGTATTATCTTTGTATAGCTCACCAGACTTATTGTCATAAATCTAAACCTTTAAAGATTCATCTATGTTTTCAGCAACTTTAATGTAATAACCAATTTTAAAAGCTGGCTCTTACTCATTCTCAATTGGTAATCTTTTGAGAACCATCACGTTATCATTTCTTTTTCTGTAAAGAACTTTCATTTTTGTTATTTTATTAATTATAAAAATCATTCCATTTTTTCAATTTATAGCAAAATTATAGGGTGCAATTTTCGCATAATAAATTCCTTAGCTTTACTTCTTTCGATCTCTGATTAAAGTTTATCCTTCTCATTTTGAAGTAAAATACTTTGCTACTCTATTTTAGCTATTCTTAATTGCATTTCCTCAATATCTTTGTTTGAATCCTTTCCCATTGTTCCATTCTTTGATTCAGACAATTTCTTCATTTTCGTGGATTGCATAGTAGCATCAATTTATTTGATATCCATTTCTTGATTTTCCTAGTCAAATCTTACAAGCTTTTACTGGATTGATTCTACAGGATCATCCCCTACTTTCTTTTCTTCCTCTTCTTAAGATGACGTTGACTCTTTTCGTTTTTATAAATTTGACTTCTTAGGTTGAGTTTTATTAAAGTCTTCTTCGACTTTTGACTGCTTTGATTTTATGTGTTAGGTCTTCTTAGAGTTCTATTTCAATAGTTTATTTATCATTTTGACTCTTTTCTCTAGCTAATCAATTCTTATTTCATTTAATTATGTTGCTAGGTAATCAAGTAGCTGAACAAAACGCTTGAAATCTATGGGCTTTCTAAATTCTGCAATTTTATTGAAAATATTGACAGCTCTTTCTCTATTTAGTTTAATTCCAAATTCTCTACAAAACATTAAGAATTCACCTACTCTCATATTTATTGAGTCATCCCACATCTCTTGAAAGGTAATCAAATTTTAGAATAAAATCATTAATTTATAATGCAGAAGACCCTATGTTAGCGACAGTAAAAGTAAAATATTTCCTAAAGTGCTCTCTCGTATTTGCTTTTTGGCTCAATTTATTTAAATGATTAAACCCCTTGATATATTGCTATTTGGTTTTAGTCATTTTTCTTCGCTTTTCCAACTTGATAGGAATCAAGTTTAATTTGAAGCTGCTATATTAGCTCACTCATGAATTGTCTCTCTTTTTCGGTTCTAAAGTCTGCAATTTCATAGAGCCTTTGATATTGATTTAAGGTCCTCTCTAAATTTTCCTTTATGTAATCGAAATTCTCAGAATCTTTTTGGTTAGAAACTACTAGAGGCATGTTAGAAAATATATAATCAACGTTTCTACCATCAGGATTATAAGCTTCTAGCTATTGAAACTCATTTGTTATATCTATTACAACAGATTAATTATCCTCTGCATCAATAAAACTTTATAGAAGTTTTCTAAACTCTTTTGCCTAAATTTTTAAAGTTGGTCTCTCCCTTTCAAATAGCTAGTCTTCAAAAAATACCACACGATTTTCTATTTCTTCTAAATCTGAATTTGAGTTTCCTATTGCACCTAAATCAGGCCATTCTTTATTGGATAATTTTAATATGGAATTTCTATAATTCTTTCTCTTAAGCTAATTCCCGTGATGCTAGGTCCAAGTATATTTAATAAACTCATCTATTGATTTAACAGAAGAGTTCTTAAGCGTTTTATGATCAGTGTCTTAAATAAAGTCGTTCGCTAATGCATCATCATAGGTTACTATCACAAACCCGCATAGATAGGCTAAGTCTCTAAATACTCTTTACAGTTATGTAATGTTGATTTATTTCAAAGCTTCATCACTACAATTTTCTAGCAATGTCTCTTCAATCTTTTGCTCATGTTTAGCGAGTTTAAACCTAATTAGTGATTAAGACTGCGATTTTAAGTGCTCTTTCTCTAACTGTTACGCTTCTTATTCAGTTGAGAAGTCTTCAATCATTAATGCATGATTTTATTGATATTTACCCATTTGCTAATTTTAGCTTGCATTATCTTTATACCTAGGACTACTTAATTATAGAAATTCTGAGTTATTTTCATCGCTACTATAATAATTCCTTCTTTGATCTGGTTGATACCCTTCACCTAAGACCATGACTTACAGCTTTTATTTTTCTCTTGATTGATAAAGTGCCCAAGGCTTCAAGATTTAGTATATTTCATCAAATTTTATTGTGTGCCTAGAACTTTCTAAACAAAATATAAAATATAGGGATAATGATTTACTTACTTAAGCTGTGCTTATTAATTATAAAATTTATGAAATCCGAAATATTTAGTCCTAAAGTCGCAGTTGCATGATCTTTGAAATCCATAATATTGTCAATCATTATTTTCTAAGAGTTGTTTGTGTATTTAAGTAATTGATCCCTATTTTTGTAAAATTGCTCTACTATAAATAATGTGTAAAATGAAAACTATTTATCATTAAAAATTATATCTCTGAAACTTCCTCATCTAATCTAAATAATTATTTACAAAAAATTGCTATTAGATACTCATCTAGTTCTTTGAGGTTAAATATTTGAGACAATTTAAAGCCTTCGATATTTTATTCAACTTATTGATATTCTTCTTGATCAATATCGCTCATTTTTTTATTTAATGAAATTACTTATTCATATTTTAGTAAACCAATTTTCTTAGTGATACCTTACCTAAGTCAAATATAGAGTGATTTGAATTAACAAGATTAACTTATAAGCTCAGAGTTTAATTTATTTATAATTTAAAACCCCCTCAAACTTCAAATCCCCTCTCTCAAAGCTTCCAAGCTTACATTTTCTTTTTCAGAAACATTTTGTTAGATAATCCATGCAAGACTTAAAGTAGGAGTAAGTTTAGCAAGAAAATCTAGAGCATTATGAGATATCAAAGGAGGAACTTGACTAAATTAAGCACTTGAGAATCACTTGATCATGTGTCTTGATTTACTATCTTGCACATAGGGTTCTCAGGCCGCTTAATCACTTTGGAGTTATGGTTGAACTTGAGAACGGAGTTAAGTATGTGATTCATAACAGCCCAAACAACATCAGCTATTTAGGAGAAGGAATGAACCACGAAATTGTTGTCAGGGAGGATCAAATATGTGAAAAATGGAAGATGATAGTACAATGGCAAATTGTTGAACAAAATCTCACAATTAATTTGCGGTAGTTAAAATTCAAATTATTAGGTATTACTACAGTATTAAAGTAATGAAAATAAAGACTGCTCTTTAAAATAGTTTAAGCATAAAAAAGTAACCCCTAATTAATGACATAGTGAAACCAATTGTGTACAAATTTTACTCAACAAATTGCATTCATACTGCTAGAAGAGTATGGAAGCAGCTCTAGCCAAGAATTAGAATTCCATTTTTGCCAGATAGAAGTGATTTTTAATCACTTTTTGAATCAGATCATTCTTTAACTAATCATCAGATGGCAAGTTAGAGAACAGAGTTTCTAGAAAAAATTGATTAATCTTATTAAAATTAACAGCAAAGATATTAAATCATGCAAGGCATTTGGAGATATGCACTCTATCATAACAAATAATTCTAAATTTATTCAAAACTTAAGTATAAGCTTCACTTGTATGCAAGTCCTTAAAAAGTTGGGAATTTTGTCATTGCAGGGATTTCTGGTTGGACTACATTCAAGATAATAAAGCAATATAAGAATTCATATGATATCAAGTATGCATATTTATAATATATTAATTTTAAGAACCTCAAGTATAATGAGAAATTTGATTAAATAGATAGTCTGAATTATTTAAAATTAAATTAAGTAAGTATTATCAAAACTTTTAGCCAATAAACTAATTAAATGAAATTGGGTTATTAAGACTTTTTATTATGTTTTTTCCAATTAATTTTGTAAATTCCTTATCATTGAGGCTAAAATTTTTGTGTTTCATACTCTGTTCTGTATTAAATTCAATATAGCTCTAAGTTAGTTCCTTATCACTTATTCTAGAATTAACAAGCAATTTTATTATACTTGCGAATGCATTATAATTTTTGTAAAATTCAGAAGGCTTAATGCCATTTTATTCAGCTTGCTCTAATAAATAATCAGACAAAACACCAGCAACATTTTCAAATTGATTTTCAAAAGCTTAATATAGGCAGAAACAAATAGACCCCATTTTAACATGAGTATTCTCTAGGAACTACTATATCTGTGATTTTTCCAATAGCTTTCCTAAAATTGGGTACTCAAATCTGCCCCGTTAACTTTAATCCAAAAATTGATATAGAACATCAAGATCATTTTTAGTAACCCATAAATTAACTTTGTCTTATAGTACATTTTCAAATTCTTTGTAACTTATGAATCCTTATCTTTGATTATCTTAGTCAGCTAAAACATCCAGCAGATATCTATGAGGAGGATTAGAAGAATTCATTATCATAAGCTAAGACTGCATATAAGTTATAATCATGCTGAATTTCTAGAAATATTTTGAATCAAACTTTTCCTAAAGGTTGTCAATCTCCTCTTAAGATGCTGTTTTTGAGACTCTAATTGAATTGAAACCCACGATTGGTTGACTAAAAGATTACTAATTTTATAAAATTTGATTACATTAGATCTTTCGTTTCTTGCAGAGCATAGAAAATGTTACTGTAGAATTCAGCTCCAACCTGTTTTTACTATAAAATAAAAATATAGATATGAAATTTCTTACATCTTTGAAGTTGAGTCTGATATAGTTTGATAGCTTTTAATAAGGAATACTTTAAAACATTAAGAAATCAGAAGATCTTGAGTTTTTAAGGATATTCTATTGCACATAGTCTAAGATTTTTGGGGTTTTCAAATATATTACCCTGATAATAAAATTTACTATCAAAAATATACATTCAATTTTCCTTCTCTCTTTAATTATAATATCATTCATTAACTTGGAATTAGGAATAAAATCAATCTTCAATAGCTTTTAAAGATATATTGAATAGCATATCCTTTGCTCACTGCAGAGTTCTAGTCCCTATATTTTGAATGAAAATAAATAATTATGATTACTTTCAAAAATTCATAAGAGTATTAAGTTATCTGCAACTTTTGCCCTCTTTCCTCTATAAACTACTTTGCTATAATGCTTTAAAAATCTAGTTCTTAAGTGTCTGAATTGTTTGCTGTTGCATCAAATATACTTTCACATATTGCTGCTATTTTATCAAGGCTCAAAGGTTTTGCTTGTTATTTTTAATGCTCCTCGTACATACAAAGAATGTTAACTAAGCTTTAGTTTTACAATTGTAAGTTTGAAGGATTCTTAAAATAAAATTATACTAATTTAATACTTGTTAAACTCAGGTGATAAGAGTGGATTGAGGGATATCTCAGTTTAAATACAATAATCAAATTTCTATCTCTTCCTCATTCCTATATCAATCATTTTTGTGTATTAGTCTAGTGCCGCTATTTGAATGATTTTTTCGTCTTCAGCTTCCATAATGAGTTGGTTTATTTGAGTGTATGAATCCTTGAGATCTTCCATTCTTTCGTTTCTTTTATCGAAATTAGTTAGATTGCTTAACTCACTCTCAACTTCATGATACATTTCTTTGTAGCGTTAAGTATCTTTATAGGCAAGATCTAACTTATCTTTCAAGGACTCAAGTTTTTCTTAATGCTGCTTTTTAAGTAGAGTTATTTACTGAAACATCGATTCCATCTCATTTTCAGCTTCTTGCTTGAGCTATAATCAATTAATCTCAAACTCTCATATAATTATTGTAAAATAAGATTATACTTCACTTAGAATTACTGCATCTCAATTGCCTTGTCGATTACCCTTCTATTGTTCTAAATAATATCATCAATCTTCATCATTACTATTTTAAATAAGTTGTCAAGTGCAAATGCAAACATATTAATGATACTTATTATATAAAATGCAGGGATTGAATCTTGAATATCATCTTTATGTTTGACTGAAACCATTAGCATTTTGAACATGTTGAATGCCTCTAAAAAGAACTCTCTTAGTTTCTCCAAGCTAACATCGATATCCTCCTATTTTTAATTCTGAACCTCTTTGCGCTTAATCATTTGGTTTAGAAAGTTTTTTGTTTCATAGAATACAGAGGCTAATTGTTGGGTAGAATTTACATAAAATTCTTCTTTTGGAATTGAAGTTTCTTGAGCTGTTTCGAGATAAGAATGGAGAGATGGGATTATTATTGTACGAATTTACTCATAATATAATTTAATTCAAAATGATAGAAAGAGAAAAAATAAAAACCTCAGCGTTTTTTTTATATTAATAAACAAGAACTTTACGAATTTTAAATTTAGTAATCAATTAAATTTTTGGGACACCACGGATAAAATTACTTTTATATTTTTAGGAAAAACAAAGAATAATATAAATTATATTATACTTAAGAGCATTTTAAAAAAATTTATATAATGCAATACAGATTTAGAAAATTTATTCTCAATAGCTTCATTCATGAATGAGTCAGTTAGATTTGAGGTATCCTAGTTTTTCATAAGTTCTTCAGGCATAAATAGTTGATAGAAAGTATGATCGAGATACAATTTTAAAGATGAGAAGCACTTAAATTTACTAACCACATTCAAATGGTTTTTGTACTCTTCAAGAAGATTGATCTTCACAGATTTCTATTTTTCCTAACTTAGCTTTTCTGATGCTCTCTTCTATATTTTAGAAGACAAATCAACAGGATGGAACTATTTTTCAAGGTATTCCTTGACTTAGAGCTAATCAAGCTTTGACGTTTTTTCATAGTTGCTTTAAGATAGAGGTCTAAGTTAAGATTATTATTCACTCTCTGGATACCCTCTTGATTTAAATTACTAATTCATTTTCTTTTTTCTCATCATTTCTGTTTTTCTTTTTACTTCAGTGATCATAATGCTCAGCTGCTTCTCTTGCTAAGCATATTCATCTCCTAGCTCACTAATGTAGAAATAATACAATATTATTTGAAGTAAGCGTGTTCGTAGTTCTTATATATCTCATCTTCTAGTTCTCTCATATGTTTTCTAGCAGATGGATCTAACTATTGTTTTTGAAGTTTCTCAATACTCTTCCTCATAATTACAAAATCTCTTTCAACTTGTTACAACCCCGGATTGCTCGTACTTTCTTTATCCTAGTAAACACTGTTCGAAGATAATCTTGGGGAGGCTCTTTGAGAATGGACATTTGTTTTGAAAATCCTTTTGTTTTACTTTAATTCTTATCCATTATTTGAATGTTCCTATATCTAGCTTGTTTAGATATTAATCTGAGTGTATGTTGGTGACCCAAGATTTTAGCTGAATTACTGTTAAGAAAGCTAACCTGCATCTTTAGCAGTTTAAATTTAATTTCCTTCTCTTGTGTGTTTCTTAGTACCATTCAAAATTTCTAATAGGCTCTTGTTCTTGTAATCTTTCCATTTGTCCAAATCAGCTTCATCTTAGTTTTATGTAAAATTGAATCTTATTTGACTTATCATTCTAGAATTTAAACCACTTCTAGAATCTTAATTATTATCGACCAAATCATATCGCATTACGTTTTAATTATCATTATCAATTTGATTAAAATTCAATCGTTTATTACTTTTTGTGACAATTTAGCTCAGCATTTTCTTGTGATATTAAAGCATGGTCTTTTTATTCTACGAAGTCAGAGCCGGGTTGTCATCGATGCCTAGATTTTTCAGTTTTCTTATATTTGCCAATTTCAAATCATTTTGCTTATTTAAGTGCTCTAACTTTGAAGGACTCATGGAAGCAGATACCATAGATCTGTTTTTAAAAGGATCACAAGCTTAATTTGCTGCTGTATCGTTTCTTTAAGAAAAAATAGGTCTGTGATCAACTAGCTTCTTACCTTTACTCCACATAGAACTAAAATTTAACTATTTTTATTGGCTTTCATTCGATTAATCTACTAAGTCTTTTTAGTTTAAATTTTGGAGTCTTTATTACTAATTTGGTGAAATTAAAAACCCCAGATCGTTGTTTTTTGAATTTTAATATTGTAGAATTACATTCGAAATTGGAAAATTATATTTAAATTTATTTATTATAAATCAAAATTTTGGAAGTTAAAGTTGGCCAATTTAAACGATCTTGGGCTCATTCGATAAAGAATTTAAAATTAGCTGGACTTTATTATTGGCGGTACTATTTTATCGCATCCCTAATGCAAGATAACTCGACTTTAATTAAACGCATCTAAATTCATTATATTATACTCTCACATTAAACTCAAGTTATCTCACTCCAGTGATGCGATAAAATAGTACCGCCAATAGTAAAGTCCAGCTAATTTTGAATTTTCTATCAAGCGAGCCCAAGATAGTTTAAATTGGCCAACTTTAACTTCCAATATTTTGATTTATAATAAATTAATTTAAATATAATTTTCCAATTTCGAATGTATTCCTACAATATTGAGGGGTCTAACTCATGAATCTCTGGCGTTCTTAATGCTTCTAAATCAATTAATTTATATGCAAAAATTAATTACTTGTAGATTAGTTGCTTCAACAAGCTTCAATTGAATCATATTTTAATCTTTCATAATTTTATTTATAATAATAATTCTATATTTTCAATAACTCCAAATTAAATTTAATTTCTTAATACATTATGATTGAAATTTTATTAACAATTAAAAATAAAATTACACAAATAAAATACATATTATAATAATAAAAATAAGAAAACATGAAAAAGTCAATAGATTATTCATAAAATTATTAGTCATACCTTTAACAGAATTAAGATTCGAATTAGAAATATTTTGAATAAAAGCGTAGTATTTCTAAACTAGTTGAAAATAAATAGAAAAATATTTAGGAATACATTTAAATTTATGATATGTACTACCTTCTCTTTTTATATTTATACAATTAATTTTCTACCCTAAAAATCTCTTAAAGTATTCAATTTTCAGTAGCCAGACACCTTAGAAGTTATCAACTTTTATATAATAAATTTATTTATATTATACGAGAGAAAGAGTTACAATTAACAGTATCAATTACTAATTGAACCTTTTGTTAAAAACCCTGATGAAAATTAATAAAACAGTAATAATCAATCTTTATTCACAGCTTAGAAATCTAGATTTAAGTTACCAAAATACATGCCATATCAATTAGCGATTGATAATTAAACTGAGTCCATTTATGAAACTTAAATAAACCAAAATAATAGTCAAGAATAAATGTTAGATTAATGTAATTTACAATACAGAATAGTTAAAAGTAAATAAAGACTGTTTAAAAGTTAAAACAATCGATAGAATCATAGTAGTGTTATCATTATAACAAAAATCTTTAATTTTAATTAATCTTTATAATTTATTAATATTGTAATCAGGATTAAAGCATAAATTTATTGAATAGTTAGAGAGGAAAATACGATCAAGTTATGTAAGGTAGTTTTTATTTTGATTAGAAGAAAATCTCAAATTTACTAAATAATGTAGAAAATAAATAAAGGATTTCAACTACTTTTGAAAACATAAATTTGAATACAAAATAATTTGCAACCTAAAAGCAAAGTTTAAATAACTCCCCCTTAAATGAAAAGATTAATGAGAACTCTTTCGGTGTTGATAAAATTAACAGCCTTAGTGTTTTAAATTCTAAGCATATTAAATTAAATAATAGATAAATTGATAGTCCAATAGGATTTGAAGGAAAATCATAAAAATTAACGAATTCAAATTTTTGTATAAAAAGTACAAGTTAGATTGGTAAATGAGACCGCTAATCATTTTTAAATTTGAACAATAATTCTTAAGCAGTTTTGTAAGCTGATAGAGATTCTAAGGAAATTCTTTTGCCTATTTTAACGAAGATGCGATTCCTCAATACAAAAGTCACAGAAGATATTTATGATCATAAAGTATTTATAAATTTTACTAATAATTTATATTAAATTTTAAGACAAAAAGCGAAGAGATAACGGCGATTTCCAAGTTATAATTGAAGGTGCAGATATGTTCAATTAAGACTAGAGTGGTTTTCAACAAGGTGTTTAATAAATGCATAATTCTGATAGTTTAAGCATAATTGATAATCCCAATATTTTAATGCAAAAAGTCAATGAAATGAGTAACCAAATAAATTTTAGATTGAATAAGTAAAAGGATTCTGAGATTAAAAGAATCGAACAATAAAATTATAAAATGTTGTAGTAGAGTCTAAATAATAACATAATTCAGGTTACTAATGATAGAAGAAGTTATCTTAAAAAATTCGAATAAAAGCGAAAATCTTTGAATTATATGAATAATGGGTCCAAACCAGTGAGTAGAAGTCCATCAAAAATTTATCATAAAAACTCTGACGTTAATAGTTCACAAAGAATCTAGAGTCAAGATTAACTAAAGCAAAATAGAAATGATATATCTGTATTTTTTGAAGACAAAATTTAGCATTTTAAAGACGAGGCCTCCACTCTTGATATAAATTGAAATCTATTTATTATTTAACTTTAATAATTATAAAGGCAGAGGTTCCATTAAGTCAAATGAAGTAAGAGATCAAGACTAATCACATTATCAAACTTTGTTCATATTTTATTACATTTCGACTTAAACGATAAATTGAAGCAATACTTTAACTAAGATTTAAACTAACAATAATATTCAGGATCCTAGTCTTTAATTGCAAATTAGAATAAGTTAATCTAAAGTTAGCAAGTTTTATCTCCTTCGTTTGTCACAAGAAAACGCTCAAGTGGAGTGGTCATTGGGAAATAATAGTCGAATTATAAATTGGACAAACTAAATGGTATTCTTCATTAAAGCACTGCTAATAAATAGTTTGTAGTAAGAGACATGGGGAAACAAGTACTTAATGATTTGCTGCAAGATTAACTTAAGAAAGCATCTCCAAAACATCATAGCACAAATGTTAGTAAATCTAGAGTATATGATAATTGTTTTATTATAAATTTAAGAGAATAATAGAAATCTTTCATCAAGGATAGCTACAAAAATATTTGATGATATTCATTATTTAAATAAAGTTCCTTCTAAGTATCCCAGTTAATTGTATTCATAAGATGGAAGTAAATAATCAAAAAGAAACAGGCCTGAAGCTCAGAGCAGACAATCAAACATTTACTCTTCTCAAAATTAAAGTAGAATTATGAGTCCTAAATCTGCATTTTCAACAGAAAAGTTGTTTGGAGATACAGACAAGAAAGTGAAATTTTACAATTAAGCAAAGGAATATCAAAACATGGAGAGAAAAGGCTTGCATCTCACATCTAAGAGTATAAATATGGATTTACTGAAAAATTTGCAATTGTAAAATGTGATTCCCATACCAATTTTAGTAAGACTCGATAAATAAGTAAGTTTGCTTAAAGTTTAACTAGTTATAGGTTCTCAATTTAATCGGATATCAAATGAATGAAGGACTTGCCATATCTCTAGGCAAGACTCTCTAATAAATTGCAACTAGAGATCCCAAAAAACATGTTAAGGAGGCTTACTTTGATGGAAATGGATTGAAAGATTCAAGTTTTGGGGTTATACTTAAAGGTTTAAATGATCATTAAAATTTTAGAAAGCTTCAATGTTCTAACAATGAAGTTGGAGCACTTTCTCTAGAATCTATAGGTAATATACTCTAAAAGAAAAAACCATTGTAAGTAAGCTTCTACATTTAACTCTTTGATAGTGAACTGTAGAAATTAGAGTTTCATAATGTGAAAGCTTAAGGATACATAATAGAATCTATTTTCTTTCAAATACAAAGTTAAATTTTATAAAATATACTTTTTTATACAGCAGATGAATCTATTATAGGAGCTAAAGTTCTCAAGTATAAATCTTGGTGACTCTAAAATTTTGACAAGCATTTCCATTATTATCAAAAAGAGTGAAAATTTAAAAGATCTCGAACTTTCATGGGCGTCTCTTTTGCCTCCTTGTAATAATCCTTTTTATTTTACCGTAAATATTTATAAATAGAATTGGAATAAATTGGTAAGGATCTTGAGAGTAACAGAAGGCTGCAGTCGTTAAATATATCTTGGAACACACTTGATGAAAATAGTTAACATTCTCTAAAATTTCTTGAAAGTTTATCAATTTTTATTCGTCAGAATAAAAACCTTATCCATTTAGATCTATCAGGCATGAGTCTTAAGAAAAACATAGAAAAGCTTTATAATTGTCTAAAGTAGAGTAAATCACTGCTAGCTATTCATTTGAGCAACAATGACATTCCAATGTACTAAATGGATAAGTTATTTTAAGAACTTGATGTTATTTCTACTAAGAAGCATTTGTTAGATCATGATTTTTTAGTAAATCATTAGCACTAGAGTGATTTTAACATTTAGAGCAATATTATTAGGGAAATAAAAGTGATTTAGTCAATTATATCATTTTTTAAGATTTATACTTTATTTTTGATTATAAAATTGTATCTTTTGACTAATTATTATCTAAACAAAAAGGGACATTTTTAAAGAAAATTAATTTAAATTCAGTTTTGTATTCTCATAAAATTGTTAAAAAAATATAAAATTGAAAGGTAAAAATTTTAGGCTAATTATGTCAACCTGAAAACTTTTGACTTTTTATAATTGATTTAATTACCCAAGTCAACTGAATTATTTGAATGAAATCATTGAGTCAGATAAGGAATTAGATGACTATAATGAAGATGCTTTATTAAATCTGTAGGAAGTTCGAGTTATAAATAATCACATTCTAAACAAAATAAGTTAATAAAAGTAGCTTTCTTCTAATACTAAAAAAAACAGTCATTTGCTAACTTCACATATGGAAAGACCTCTAACTCTCACTAGGATAATTGACCACTAAGAGTTAATCTGGAACTAAAGTTTGCATTTAGGCTATAAATCATAGTTAGATCAACATGAGCCAAGCCTACATTCGTTAAAATATTCCTAAAATTGGAAGCTAGCCAGTCACTAGCTAGAAAACTGCTGGATTTGCTAGAAATACAAGTATGTTGTCATTTTCTACAAGCAAAGTTAAGCAGTAAACTAATTCAAAATTATCAGTAAAGAGAAATTAAAGAGGGTTGAGGATAGAAATTAATAGCTTTTAGGAAACTTACAAATGAAAATTCATGTAGATTAAAAACCAATTATAGCAGGTAATTTCAATGAGTGGCATTTCAATTAAATGATCAGAGTGCATGAATTTGCAATGCTTTTAGATCCTAAACTTAGGCCTACGCTTTAAGGTCTTGAAGATCCATTTAAAGTAATGAGCTAGCTTTTGTTAGATGAGTCTATTTTAAGCGAGTATAAATCTAGATGGAGATCAATTATGAAGTCAAATCTTAAATACGAAAAACACACGGTTTTTGTCAATTTCCCTTAATAAAATGATGTTGAATATGATGATTAAATTGGACAAGACTTATTCGTGTTTGCTGGATTTATGAAACCAGGAAAGTAAACTCTAGTTATTAAGGATTTTGAGCTAAACTGTAATTTTACAAAGACTTTTGCTGTTGATCTTAGAGAACATGAAATTTAGATAAGTAATATTTATAATCCTAATTTTAACATTATTTAAAGGTTAATTGACTAACAATAAAAAGAAGGTGGCTAATTGTAGAGTATTCAAGAAAGAATTAAGTGTGTTTAAAGACTGGAAAGAAGATAATGTCTAAACTCTTTAGAAAATGTTTGATCTTGATATTTAATGTTGGAAAGTTCCTAGATTCGTAAAGCAATAAGATGATGTAACCCATTTAATTATTATAAACTGTTATATTAGATTAACTCCTGCATTCATTTCTTGAAAGAACACTACTTTACTATAAAGAAGCTATTTACTTACTATGCAGCAAGTTCTTCTTATCCCACTATATCGATGATTGATTTCTCTACTCTTTGCAACTAAATGCAGATCTTAGATAAAGCTATTACTCTATCCACCCTTGACAGGCTCTTTATAGCAACTAATGTTGAACTCGTTGAAATGGACGAAAATCCAGATAAAGAGCTGTGTAGGTTTGAAATGCTGGAAATATTAGTTAGGATCGCTGGAGCTAAGTACAAAGAAACTGGAATTACTAAAACATACAGTGAAGCACTCTAAATGCTACTAGAGAATCATGTATTGCCGCATTGCTAAGGACTTAAGTGGTAGGAATTTAGAGATGAAGAGCTGTGGTGTTTGGAAGTTAATGATACTCTTAAAATTAAAATGGATAAATAACAAAAAACTATTAAATATGCTATATTTCATTAGATTATTAAGTAATTTCTTTATTTAAAAACTCTAGAAGCGAATATTGAAGGCCTAAAAAAAGTAACATATAATTTTATAATTCCTTTCTCTAGCTATTCAACTAAACTTTAGATTGCTATGATATAAGCTATTTATACTATATTTAATATGTTTATTTTGGAAAAGTGAGCAGAGGGTTTATAAATCTGAAAGAAGCAATTTCAATGATAAAGTTAGCTAATTTAGAAATTACTGACAAAGATATTACTTTCTGTTATGCTATGAGTAAAATGTCTGTTCAAAATGAATCTAATTAATCAAGTAAGTTTTCTTAATGTAAATAACTGCAAATATTTGTAGAGTAATACCAAAAAATGGTATTTGTAGAGATGCTGGAATTTCTTGTGAGAATAGCCTTGAATATATATAGGAATGAAAGTGAAATTACTATCGATTAAAAACTGAATAAAATTATGGATTCACTTTTTAGTGTAGTAGGAGTATTGAGGAAACCTCCTAATATAATTTAAAGTAGTGATTTTGATAGTGATTAAGATTGAAAAATATATTACAAACAAAACTGATTTATAATCTTTCTTTTAATTTTACAAATTTTTTCAGTAAATTCCAGCATTAAGAATTTATTTTAGATACTTTCAAGTAACTATATTATCAAATTAAGTTTAATGATTGCCTTATTTTATATTCCTTCTCTTTATTAAGTTTTATCTGCGAATGATATGCATCCTTAGCCCTCTTTTCCATACTGTCCCTTATCATCCTAACTTACTATTCTTTCTCTCTCTACTTATCAATAATCTACCGCTTTATTACATTTCTCTGCTTCTCTTGAATTCGCTTTAGCTCAGCAATCTCCTCTAAACGAAGTTTTTCTAGTTCTTTCTTATAAATCACTTATTTTTCACGTTGTTTTTCCTGTTCTTCTTTTCGTTCAGTGGCCTTCTTTAAGCGTTCCTCTAATGACTAAAAGAGGGAGAGGTCGAAGTTTTAGTCTGATGAGTCTCTCTTCATTGATTTATTCAGAACTGAGTATTTATTCTTTGAGCCTTGATTGAAGGAGGAGTCTTAGTTTTGCTGCATAGTGTACATTGAATTGTTAACATTATTCTAAGATTTAAATTAATGATGTTCATTTTATAGTAAATTAATCAGAATACATATTAAAAATAGGAAATATTTCGTTTTTGAAGCTTGTATAAATGGTGTTTAATTACTTTTTAAAGATTGAAATCTCTACTATCTACTCTGATATATTTATTCCCTATTTTAAGCATTTTTAAGGTACATTTCAGCGATTTGTCTCTCTTTTTCCTATTAGAACTCTTAAGCTATGATTTTCTTTTCACTTAGCAGTTGATTCTTGTATTTTAGATAGTCGCTTTTTTACTTTATATTTTCAAACATTTTTTACTGAGAACGCTAATGTCTGTGATTAATGCTTTCTAACAGCATCTGATTTGATTCAAATTCCATGTTATTCTTTAATTACAGCTCATTTAAAACTTTAATAATTATAGATCATATCAAATACATATATAATTTTTATAAATAATCATACTATTTCTATTCTCTTTATCTGATTTCTTCATCATATCTCTCTTTTTCTTACTTTCTTTGCTCTTTTTCGAAATAGTGAGCTTACATCTTGCGATCCTTAAGTCTCTATAAATCTAATAAGAATTCTGATGACTGTTTTTATTCTATGGTAATATTACTTAAACAACTATACAATAGAAACATCATTAAATACTTAAAGTTTACACTTTATAAAACCAAGTTAACTTCTACAAAAAATGAATTTTTTTACATTTTAATTCAATATTGATTTGAATTCTTTAATATTTTTTTATTTTAACGCATCTAATTTAGCGTAAATGTTTTTCTTGGCTTTTGCTTGAACATCTTCTATCAATATCTGATTTCTTTGTATTTCAGAAGATTCAAACTTTTTATTTAATTTCTCCATGATTTATTTTCGCCTAAGTTCGTCTTGCTTGGCTTTCTCTATTTTCAGGTCTATAAAATAATAAATTGAGTTTATAAGAGAGAAGATTTTCTTTTCTGATTTCTTGGAGTTTAATTGATTCGAAGAAGTGGGACTAAACATTAAAAACTTGAATTATCATATATCAATAATTTTAAGTACAGTTTTAAGCTAGTCTTTGGATTGATTTTAAGTGAGTGAATTATACTCATGGTGACCCTGCGTTTAATGACTACTTAACAGCCCATATTTCTCATTTCTACCATTGTTATTAACTTGAATGCTTTGATATGGATTTATCATGTGCTAAGTTTTATTGACAGAATCAAATTAAGCAAGTTTTTGAGATCTAATTTCCCTACCTTACTCTAAACTCTCAGGTTTATGCACAGTTTAATTTCTGTAACGATTCACACTGGTTTAATGCATTTGAGAAGCGTTTATGTAGATGTCCAGTTTATTAGGGGATTTACTTGAGGGTTGAATTTATGGGAGATCTGTTAAAAACGAAGAATCGTTTTTAACAAGGATTTTGCTCTGCCTTAGTTCCTTCTTTTATTATTATTTTTCTATAAAAAAAATGAAACGAATTAGTAAAGATTATTAAGCATACTTATTCTTGATCTTTCTTGATCTACAGCATCTAGTCTTTATTTAATTTTCTTTTTGTAACGATCATACCTCAATAAAATTATCTCTTCGTCTTCTTGATCATCGAATTCACTCTGAAACTCTTAATATGGTCTTTATAAATTAGTTATAACTTTTTATGATTAAATTAATTACTTACTTTATTTGCAGATCTTAAACACCAAATCCCATATTTTTCATAGATAACTGAGTCGTTGGGCTATTCAAATTTCTCTTTTCCTTGTTTTTATTTTTGGATTTATTAGCTTAATTTTAAGGATTTTATAGATTAATTTGCTGTAGTCCTTATTGAGAAGGGCTTAACTTTCCAAGATCAAAGCTACTCATTTTGTTTCCCTAGTAAAAATATCTCAATAATAAAATATAATAAATTTTACATCAATTTTATAAGATTATCATGAAATGTGAGATCAACATTATTGATTTATAAATCTGTTTATGTTATAACTTAAATTATTTCGATAGTATATATATATATATATAAATTACTGTGAAAATGTCGAAAAGATCTGAATCAGTTCGCTCGTTAAAATTCATGTTGCTATAAACTTTAATAGCTATGGGGTTTGTGCTGTTTATAGCTTTTGCATATGTGGACTCATTATGGTCTCAGAAGTATCTCAAGAAAGTTTAAGATCATTGGTCAGTAGGGCCAATCACAGATATTTAGTTCATCCAAGCAATCGGACAGAATTCAAAATTACTTTACATATTGGATAATTTTAATTCATAGTAATAATGTCCAGAGGGTTATGAAATTGCTACAAGCGGGAATTTTGATGGATATTTAGCTGGCTGTGACTGCACAAACTCTAAAAAGGCTATGTATTCAGGTATTAGAGTTGGATATTGCGACAAGAATGAAACTATGGTTGGTTGCAAAATAGTTGAACGCCAAGACCCAATTTCATACAACATCTATGATGGTAAAATAATCTGCATTCAAAGGGATCAGGAACTTAACTTTTACAATATTGGGAGACCTTCCTTGAAACAAGAATTCAACTCAAGCACAAATATCTCCACAACTATAGTATAATGTAAATAAGATTAGTAATTATGTGGATCAGAAGAAAAGAACCATGAGTTCTAAACATGCATTTCAAATACTAAGAAGTGCCCAATTACAAACTTAAATTTTACTCTCGTTAATCAAACAAATGAAACTTAGGGTGTTAATGTCCCAGTTTAAGAGGCAAGTAATCCTCATCTTCCATTAATTGCATTGAAAATGAGTGAATATGGAGCCCCATGCATTGAAGAAACTTAAGAAAACACAACTCCCAATAGAAAAGAGTATACACTTATCAGAAAATCTACATTTGAAGGCTGTACAAAGTAGATTTAGGATAAATTCAATCAGCCAGGTTTCAGACTTGTTGAAGGTTACTAAGGATTAACAGAAAAGAAGATATTCGAAGATAATTAAGAAATCCAAAAAAGTTTGAATAAATTGCCAAAGTACGATATGAATGCCCATTCAAATTACATTTACAATTTGTACCAAATGTCTTATCCATTTTGGACTCATTAATGCTACAGCACTGAAGATAATTTCCCAGTAACCCCTAATGACGTCAACACTATCATTTCAAATGCTAAGTAAATTAATGATTACGCCATTGCGCTTCTTTCAATTTCATGCGTAATGACTGTATTCTTTTTGGTTAGCGTTTTTACGAACTTCTGTACCAGCAAAAAGTACATGTCCACTCAAAAGAATAGAAACATCAATTTCTTCAGACAAATTGGCTCCTTCCTTCTGACTTTGATCTTTAAATATTTTACTAAGTATTTTTTAAATATAGATCTGCCTCGTTCTTATGTTTTAAATGATAACCAACTCTGATAGATCAACAGCATCATACCTCTCTAAAAATTAATGTTCAGATGATGAATTGTTAAACAACTCTTTTGTTACTATGAATGACTATCTTGAAAGTTTGAATACAAAACATATTATTACTTTGAGCATTCTTATCACGTTGTTTGCTATTGATATATTAATGGTATTAGTTAACAAGTGGAGAAGTTAAACTAATATTGCTAAATATGTCAATTTATTAGTAATTAATCTAAGTTTATCAATTAAATAGGGCTAAGAAAATGAAAAAGATGAGTGAAGCACTTCTTAAGAAGCATAAAATCAATAACTGATTACATTAATTTATTAAAATTTTAATTGAAAATCAATATTTAACAACAACATTGCCAGGTTTTAAGAAATTAATTAACATTTTATATTCATTAGATTATTTCAGTCTTTGAAGCTTTTTATGTCATCAACGAATAACCAATTTTCATTCTTTAATTTATGATCCTTTGCTTTTATAAAAGTGCACATTTATTGATCATTTTCAACGAAGTAACCTCCTTCTTTCCATGAATTCATCTCATCTCTGGTAAATGGACCGTGCAAATCACTTTCCTCTCCAGTTTCTTTATTCATTATTTTATAATACCATCCTAGCACTTCGCGTTCATGCCTATCTTTAGATTATTAGTAAAAAGATTCTAATCTGTCGATTTCTGATTTGAGATCCTGGTACTTTGTAATAAAGACGTCTACGAAACCTAAGTCCTAAAGTCTTGTTACTATTGAAAGCAGGTTTTTGAAAGTCAATTGGCCTTCATGGGTATCTTGTGGATTTTATTAGGGCTGATTAATTTAGAGTTAGCCCTGGGATTCTTGATTAGAGCTATCTGGTAGAATATCCTCTTTGAAATTTGACTTTCTGACGTTCTTTTTCTTTAGAGTTATTCCTTGCTTTTCTGATTAGCCATTCACTGTTTTCATTCTTTTCAAAGCCATGTTAGCATTTTCATTTGAGTCTTTGTCAAGATATTTTAGAAGCTCCTTCTTAAGTTCCTCGAATTCAATTTTGTTTTTCTTTCTTTATTCTTCAGAAAGACCATCTTGATCATCTAAGAGTGCACCATCATCTGGACCACCTCCATGACCTTCTTCCTCACTTTCACTAGCACCTGAATCCTGCTATTTCTAGCACTGCTCAATGAACATCTTTTCTTATTGTTCTTTAACGCTGTCATACCAAGCATCCTCTGAATCTCCCTCATCCTCACTGTCTCCAAGTCCATCCCCTCTTCGCTTTCTCTTCTCCTTTCCAATATCTGTTTTCACAGTTCCATCTCTGTTGACTAGCCCTTCTTTGATATCAGTATGAATATTGAATGGCTCTATGGGCATTCCAGTATCAGTGAACATGTATTTCTTTCTTCTTTTCACTCCAAACTTCGAGTCAGCATCCTCGATGCCAATTTTAAACTCCTCATCAACATCCGATTCACCCTCGAGATCCTTTTCTCCACGATTGTTGCGATGAAGCTTCCTCTTTTATTTTGCTGCTTTCAAGAAATCTTAACTTTTCTCATCAATCAATTTATGATCATATCTCTAAGTTTCTGATTCAAGCTGCTATCTCTGACGTTGCTCTAAATCTTTTATGTCAAATTTCTAGTCTCTCTTTCGATTATTTGAGCGATGATTGTTTCCAGACATTTCTATTAAAATATTAGTTTATATTATAATTGAAAATTGATTAATTCTAATTATAATTATTATTATAGAGATTGATTTTGGAAATGATAAATTCAGCAAAGGATGACCCAATACTATTGCTAAGCAAACCCTCTTATAAAACAGTAGTAATGAAAATGAAAGCCCCCTATCTAAACACTCTTTTTAAGCCATGCTGCTACACACAAGAAAATGCTTATAAATTGTACAAATGGATTCCAAATGACCCTCTGTTTGATGTTAGCAATGGAAAGAGTGGCAAGAGAATTATGAAAATAAAAGAGAAATCCACGCTTCCTATGAGATGTTTCATACCATCTCAATGTAGAGGATATGAAGGGCAATTTTAAGCTGAGAATAATAGGAAGATCGTATTTTCGATGTAAAGACCAATTAAGTGTACCATACTATGCATAAGCAGACCAGAGATTTCAGTATACTATTTGAATCCTCAAAAATAGAAACAGTTGGCTCTAACCACAGAATAGAATGAACTTAAGCGCTTGAATTAATTCGAGGATCATATCTAACAGTTTTAAGAGGAAAAAATTGGAATGCGCGAATTAATTGGAAGAGCTTATCTTCCTTTCACAATATGTGGCACAAGTGTTATAATTTACGATGAAAATAATCAGCCAATCTATCAAATCTATGGTTCATCTATGTAATGCTAACTATTTTTTATGCCAACACCCTGTGGTCCCTGCAGAGATGCAGTTTGGGTGATAGCTGACTATAAATCCACAATCGAAGACCCAGTTGGGCATGTATATAAACGATGGTCGAATTGCTATAAGTAATGCTGCTCAACTGCACCCTGGTATATTATAGATTTCCCTGAAAAAATTGATTGGAAAAAGAAGGTACTTATTATATCTGCTGTTCAGCTGCTTGATCAGCACTATTTTGAAAGTAACTGTAAATGATATCTCTTTTAAAATTTCATAAAATTATTTAATCATTGCTATTTTTGAATTGGCTTCTTAATTTCATGATTTTAATCTAGATAGTTACGATAATTTTAGTACGATCAGGAAACCATTAGAGATTAATTAATAAGTAATAAGTAAATATTATTTTAATTATGAAGTTTGGGTAGTAGTTTGAGTTTCACAAAATATCAAATAAATTATTAATAAAAATAGAATTATCATATCACTATTAAAATATAATTTTGTATACTTATTTGCTGAAATATCTAGTAAAACCAAGAAATACATTTCTATTTACGAAGGAAATGTTAGTCCAAAGTCATTATAGGTAACGAATTAATTACATTGATAGCATGTATTGCCCATTATAGCCTAAATTAAGCCACATAAAAAAGTAAGGCTATTTATAATTTGGTTAATGTCAATTAATAAAAAAATATCTTGTTCTTCAATTAGTACATATTAATATATTTCTATTCAAATATTTTGAAATTAGGAATTTTTTACTTTGTTTGATCGTTATCAGATATTTTTTATTAATTAAAATTCAAAACAATTGAAAATTTTTAAGCATTTTTATTCCCTATCTGCAAGACATTATTTAGTAGTCTCTTTAATTAACCTTTCAATTTCACAAAATACCTGAATTTATAATTGTTATATCTTTATTATGTTTTCAATAATTACTATTTATTTGAATGGTATACTGAATATCTTGATTACTTGAAGTTGAAAGCAACCTGCAAGGATTTCAAACAAAAAACCAAACGTAAGAATATTACCAAAATGTGATGCATAAAATTTTAATCAACAATCTATAGATGGAAAAGTTTAAAAATTGAAGGGCTTATATTACTTGACACAGAAAGGATGCGTAATTCCAATGAATATTTTCACTGAAGGACTAGCTTAGCATGGAGTCAAGAAGAAAAATTAGTTACGTAACCCAGATGCGCAAATCATAGATAGAACTTCAATTGACGATCAACATGTCGACCACATACTTCAAAGTATAATACACTATTTTAATATAAAAATGATCATTAAGTGAAAGAATAAATTTAAAAACAATAATTGTAACAGAAACTCGAATGGGTTTCAAGATTCTGATTTAGAGTCAATGCACAATCATATTAATATCAAATGCCAAATTTTAATTTAATTACTTTTATTACAGAGTATTTTATAAAACACAGAATTACTTTTAAATCATTAATGATATATATTTATACTTATTGAGTTTTTCCTAACATTTATACTTTACATATTAATACAAATCTAAATCAGACAACTAACACGAATCCTCGCATATCTAACAATTTCAATTTCCACAATAATCCAGACTAAAAATAGCCAAAAAACACTTTAACCAGACTTATCGATGGCGAGAGACCTGAAATAAAGATTATCAACCATCCCGACTTAGAACTATCAAATGAAAGGCTAGCAAGGTAAACTGCTGCATAGTAAGATGATAATTGCTGCGAGTAAATACACAGTAGTAACATACAATAGTAAAGTAC
Source organism: Oxytricha trifallax (assembly GCA_000711775.1). Classification (NCBI taxonomy): domain Eukaryota; phylum Ciliophora; class Spirotrichea; order Sporadotrichida; family Oxytrichidae; genus Oxytricha; species Oxytricha trifallax. The sequence continues at coordinate 51,797 of ARYC01019785.1, forward strand.
CATACATTTAGGCTTAACAAAACATGATTTAAGAGAGTAGTAGTTACTAAAGAAAGAAATTGAATATGTCCTGAAAAACGATGGAAAACCAAGACAATTCATTTTATAACTCTATTGCTTAAATATCAAAATTAATGGCAAAATGCTATTTTTAATTAAAGACGTAAATCGTTATTTGCAAAGAATGATTTAATGGATTCAATGATAGGTGGATTTACACTTCCAAACGAAGATGAAGAAATAGCTGAGTCGCCAAGGTTTCTGGACAAAACCAGTCATACAGTCAAACATAAGAAAAATATAAGTAAGCAAACATCGCTTGAACCATAGAATAGCAAGTATTAATTTATCTTTATTTTTATGAGAGTACATGATTGATGGTAAATTTGAACCATTAAATCATATAAGTGATAAGACTCTTGATGAATTCCGATAAGGTTTAACTATAGACATTCCTCATTTTGATAGGAGTAAAATTCAATACTTAATAGTTAACGAGGATGAAGATGATCAGGAAAGTAAGTTAGATAATTCATTAAATTTATTTTCGCTATAGAAATTTAAGAAGCTGAGAAGGAAATGAGAGAGTGGATAAAGTCATTCATGCAAGAAGTTAAAAGAATTGAAGCTTTTTATCTTAAGCAGTGTGAAGTCTAAATTTAGAATTAATCTATAAATAGTAAAGAGACAATAATCTAAGTTTATAAGAATGAATTTGATACACTCAATTTGAGATACATATAAAAGGTACAAGGCATAAATGATGCAGATCAAAATAGCATGAGTGTGATAAACGAACATTCATTTGATGATACACTCAATCGGAAGTAGAATTCTATTTCTTAAAACATCTCTAAGTCTCCTGCCCTTTTGCTTGATAAAGAAGAAAAGTATGACAGTAACAACTACTCTACCAACAATAGCCCTTTACTTTATGAATGTACATTTTATTAAATATTGTATATATACTTGGAGTTCCAAAGGATAGAAGAGAACCCAGACATTCAGCCTCAAACTTCAGTCAATCAAGACAGCATAAACTTAACAGAATTAAAACAGTTGAGGCTAAAAAGTTGCATAAAGTCAAGGATGAACTTGAATATGCAACCAACTGGAGAAGAGCATTTAAAAGTCATTAATATTATGATAAATGGTAGATTTAGATTTTCCTTCAAACTTGTAGTTAAAAGTTAAATTTAGAATATATTAAATTGATAAATACCTATTTTTAATATATTAATGGGCTTTAAATTTAGCAAAGTATTCTAGCATATCAAATGGTTAAACGCCTTTGCTAAGATTAATTATATCGCCTCTTTAAAGTAAGACAATGTAAAAGATTTACATTCCTTATAGAATGATTAATAAAATGATGAAGTCATTCTTTGTCTTGGAAGATAACATTGTTGATAAGAAACTTATGGCGTTTCTTAATTCCATGTAATTCGCCAGAAGAAGGTAATCTAACATTTTAAGCAAGGAAATCATGATTAGCTTCTCTAAACACTTCACAGATGATAACATGGATAAAGCTTAAAAAGCATTAGAGTCCCATCATAGCAGTATCAGAAAGAAGGATGCTAAAAAATTAAATTCAAAATTATATAGCTGTTTTGATGTCATTTTTTGTTGGGCTCCTATCTATGATAGGATTTGTAACTTTAGTTTTGCTAATTGTGCCGGATTCCTCAAATTACATATTCGATCAACCCAAAGCAGACTAGGAAATATATGCAAGCTTCTACACATTCAGATTCTTATTTATGATTCTCTTTACATTATTAAGCACTGGGGTCGTTATAAGCATACTGAAAACATATAAGATAAACTACTTATTTATTTTTGAGCTGGATCCACATTATAAAGTCACTCCTATGCAGCTGTTCAGAGTAAGAAAATACTTATCTTAATCTTTTTAGGTCTCTTTGATGTTACTGACAATCTTGGCATTTTTCTTCATGGGGCAAATATTCATTATAAAGTTAGACTATTTATTTGAGCCAATTGCAATCATGTCATTGATTGTGTTGGTAATTTTCATTTTGCTCTGCTTCCAGCCCTTCCACTTCTTTTACTAAAGAGCAAGATTAGACCTGCTTATAGTACTAGTCCATATTTTTATTTCTCCTTTTGGCATTGTGAGATTCAAACACTTCTTTTTGGCAGATATTTTGACAAGCTTTGTAAACCCATTCAAAGACTTGGGATATATGGGTTGCTTCTATTTTAATGGTCTCTGGAAAAATTCTGATTTACCTGGTGCTGACTTATGTCCAAATGTAGAGAACTATACATTGATTATTGCATTTTTGCCTTACTGGTTCAGACTTGCTTAATGTATGAGAAGATATCATGACACCAAGCTCAAAGCACATTTGATAAATGGAGGCAAATATTTTAGCTCAATTTTGATATAACTTGCCAATGTTTTCAAGACAAAGGATAAAAATGACACTACATTCTGGATCTTTGTAGCTGTGAGCATATACTCTACACTATATAGTTATTCTTGGGATCTATACATGGATTGGGGTTTGTTAAGATCTAAAGAACCTGGCAAAAAATATCTGAGAAATAAACTTTTGTACCCTGCTTGGTTCTATTACTATGCTGTAGTATCAAACTTTATTATGAGATTCTTCTGGGTTATATCACTTCCTATCTATGCTAAGTGGGTTAGTTAATCTCAGCTATAAAGTTAATTAAAACGTGTTATATATTCTTAAAATAAAAATAATAATCACTTTGATACAATCAGTAGTTGAGGGATTCAGAAGAGCATAATGGAGTTTGATAAGAATAGAGAATGAAAATGTAAACAATTTCGAGCGCTACAGAAACATTCTCCAAATTCCTGCATTTAAAGATGACGAAGATATAGACGAACATTCGAACGACAAAAAATGATTTATTTAAAAGCATAAAGAACATCCTTAAAATTAAGGCATCTATAACTTAATCTTAGATTTATAATTTAACAGACGTTTAACATATATTAACGTATTAAAATGATAAATCAATCAAATGAAATCATAGGTCAACACTTAATCATAGAAGAAGAAGTACTCTTTTAAAATTTCGTAGAAATATTAATAATTGAGATGATTAAGTGTGATTAATATCAAATTTTAATTACTAAAAGTCACTTTATTTTTAAATACTTATTATTATATAAACCTTAACTTTTAAAGAATTCTATCCATAAATCGATAAACTAATTTTTAAGTTTATATTAAATAACAAAGATGGGCAAGCAAATCTTTAAGAAGGGTCACAAGCAAGCAAAGAAAATCAATTTGAAGTTCCAGATCAACTGCAAAATCTATTAATTTATACTGTCCCATAATTTCTTTCATATGATAAATGTGCGAATGTGCAAACTGTATATTAATTTGTTTTTGCAAACTCCCCATTGAGGATAATGTCATCGTGTTGAACGACTTCGAAAACTTCCTTAAGCAACGCATAAAGGTCGAAGGCAAGGCCGGCAATCTCGGAAGTTCAGTTAGCGTCTCCAAGGACTCCAGCAACATCATTGTGCAGGCTAGCATTCCTCTTAGCAAGAGATATCTCAAGTACTTGACCAAGAAGTACCTCAAGAAGCAAGACTTAAAGGAATATCTTAGAGTTGTCGCCACCAACAAGAACCAATATGAACTCAGATACTTCAACATCCAAAGTGACGAGGCTGCCGAATGAGGAGATCGCAAGCAACCTTCTGTGAGCAAATCAAGGACTATTCGTTCTTTATTTTCTAAATTCTAACTCTACTTATTATTATTTTCTATTATCTCACATGCATCCTCATTATTTAATATAATCGAGCTGCTAATTTACTCATGAACAAATTCCTAAATAGAAAATTTATACATAAGAATGTCGAAATTAATATATGTGAAAGAATTAGGGAGATATTATAATTCTAAATAATTTAAAAAACAGTTCCGTAAAATCTATTGATCTAAGAAAGAAATGTACTTCACACCCTAATAACTCTCTGGAGGTCCTAAATTTAACCACAAAACTAGAGTTGGAAACTGGCAAGAAGATTGGGAATCAAATGATACTAAGTACGTTCAAAAATATTTACCATTTGAACTTTCTCATATTTACATAACATGTTTTAATAGATTAAAAGAGTATATGAAGAAGAAGGAAAGTGGCCAACTTGTTATCAATCAGACTTAATAGAAGTATGCTAAATCACTTCAAAGAGTAAGATTTCTCTTAATTATATCAATTATGTGATGTGTAAACAATGTTTTTAGGTACCTCAAACATTCACCACTGATGGCAGATTGAGATTTGGTGATTCAGTCATGCTCTAGAATAAAATGACTAACAGTTATCTAGCTTTCGACATGAGCGATAAAATAACCGCCCACGATGAAGCCTATTCATGCACCACTACTGATAAGGTAGGACCATGTGCCAGGTCAATTTTGGTTTTATCTAAGGGTGAGGAAGATGGTGCCCCAGATAACATTATTAGATATGGCTAAAAAGTGAAGTTTGAGTCAAATCCATACATATACAGCAAGAAATTGTACCTTCACAGTAGCATGATTAGCCCTCAATTTTTCGCTAGATTCTCGAGAAATCAAGAAGTTTGCATGACAGCTAAGAATATTTACAATACTGTGTGGAGAATTTTACATATCGATCCTAACAGAAGAAATACCTCTCTTGGTGACGCTGTAGATGCTAATTAGCAAGTTCTCATTGAGCACTGTTCTACTTCACAGTATTTGGCCTCAGATAAAATAAACTACAGAAATGACTTTGGCATGGAATACGAAGTATGTGCTTATTCATATTCTACCAATAATAAGTCTCAAGCATTGAACCTTGAGAAAGTTGGTAAATTGACAGTTGAATAACCAACCAAGCATCAACTTGATTTTTTAATAAATAACTTACCTTATTAATTTGAAACTTGACTAGAATGTGTGGGTGATTTGCACTGCATCAGATCCTAAATTTGCAGAGCCAATTGCTGAAGTCCCTAAATACACAGCAGCTGATTTGTTAGCTGAAATTAAGCAAAAGCTTCAAGCCAGAGGCACATTAGGTATAAGAGGTCTAGGAAGAATGTTCAGAATCTTAGACAATAATGGAAATAGAAGTCTCGATAAAACCCTTAAACTTAATTATTAATACATATAAAGAACACTAAATTAATTTATAATGTAATATAAATTACATTTTATATCAAAAGGATTATTGAAGTAATTACAAAATAGTTAATCTCTCAAAATATAACACATTACTTATTTTCAATCTTAATAATAATTTTTCTCATACAAACTTTTGCATCTGCACAGATTTAATTTATTTTAATCTTCTCACAAGTTTAATATATATTGAAGATCATGAACTTTAAATATTATTAAACCAGTAATTTTATTATTCAAATTTAATTATTAATGAGGTTTATTAGAGAATTACAATATGGTCTGGGAGATTTCGGCATTGCTATCGATGAGGAGTAGGGATAAGTTATCTTGAATTCCTTTGACAGAGATCGTAATGGAGTTGTCAACTTCGATGAATTCTTGAGAGCTATCAGAGGAGACTTAAATGAATACAGATTGGGTTTAATCAAGAAGGCTTACTAAAAGTTGGGTTAATTATTTATTAAGAACTATATCTAAACTAACAAAAGCATCGCATTAATTCTTTACGACTTATTAGATGAAAACAGCGATGGCACAGTAAAGCTAGACGATATTGCCAAGCTATACGATGTGAGCAAGCACCCAGATATTGTAGGTGGTAGAAAGAAGCCTCAAGAGGTTTACCTAGAATTCATGAAACTTTGGGAAACTTAAGTTGCAGATGGTATTGTGACATTTGACGAATTCTGTGACTACTTCAGAGATGTCAGTGCCAGCATTGATAGAGACGACTACTTCGCACTTATGATGCAGAACTCATGGAAAATTCAAGTCTGATGTTTGCATGAAATTTATTCACAATATTTCTATATTCATAACTATTTAAGAAAAACTATAATTGTCTTGATAATCAAGTTAAAATACTAAATATTTTATGAAATTAATTTTTATAAAGTCAAATCATCCTGAACTGCTATTATTTAGCTTATTACTAATGCAACTAATTTTGCTCGACACTATAAAGTTTATCCTCTTTTATCTCTACCTTCTACTAAATATCCTTGTTTCTTTGCTAAATTATGATTTTCTGCAATATTTCCATAAGATTATCTTTGGTGTTATCATCAACTAACTGTGATTTCAAAATCCCTGAAAAGTTTAATATTATATTGGCAATATCCTCATAGAGCTAACTGTGATTTTCAAAACTATAAAAGCAAGTATTTATATCATCAAGAGGGCGTTGAGAGGATAAAACTGACCTCCAAAAGTCAGGTAAGTAGCTTTTATCTCTTAGATTTTCTTGCTTGTAAAACTTTTGATTTCTATGCCAATGTCTGTTATGTTATTCCTTCTGATACATCTCAATCAACTCATAGATATGGCTGAGTATTTCTTAGTTTTAATTCCTAATACAACTATTAAAAGTCTAAAATATTCCACCATTTTTTGGACTTTAAATCTCTAAATTAAATTGTTTTTCATCTTTATCCAAATCCTAGCAATTATTAACCATAAACTTTTCATTTTAATTTTCAGTTTCTTAATGGTTGCTCTCTATTATTTTCAAGATTTCAAGCATTTTATTAAATACTGCATCCTTTTTCGTTTTATTAGAGTCCTATTATGTCCTATTTTTTGCAACCTAGAGATTTTACCTCAAATGAATTTATCTCTTAATAAACATCAGCTGCTTCTATGATGTCAATTATTGCTTGTGATTTTTCATGTTATTTCTACCACTGCTACTATTTAGTGCATTTTACATGTCAGTGTTTGATACCCCATAAGATCCATTATAAGTTTACTATTATGAAAGCATTTCATCATTCTTTTTCTTAATCATTAAACTTAACTTTTCTGAGGGTGTAACGCTTAATTTGTATGACTCAATTTTACTAGAAATAGATAATTCGTGGTTGAGAGGTGTGTGCGATTGAGTTTATGTTTTAGGAATATTATGAAGATTCCTTATTTGCTTTTTAATGCTTTGTTTTCTCTAAAACAGCTTATAATATAAAGAACTAAGCAAAAGAAAATTGTTTATTATATATTCAATTTTATCTGATTAAGTGTGTTTTTAGCCGTTTAGAAGATGAGACTAAGAGTAAGTTTGTGTTCGAGAACCATTCTAGTTTGAATATGGTGAGGAAAGTAAATTTTTCAAAGACATGTTATCATTGTATCCGATCATAGTAGTCCTTTCATGTTTATTGTGATTTTAAAATTAATGGAAATGAATTAGATACTAAATCAAAGCAAATAAATCAATATGAGTGTGGTTGGTTTAACTGCCAGTTAAAATTGAATTGTTTCCTATTTAACTTAACTTTTCCCGAGGTAAAAACTACTACAACCCCATTTCTTAGCCCTAATTCCTGCTTTACATCAATAAGTTATTATAAAACTCTTATTGTTAAGGAGTGGTAGCTTGATTTGTAGCTACTACAGTCTGAATATATGTTTGAAATCCGATGGGTAAATTATTGCTATGATGCTGTTGCTGTTAGATCTTATTTGTATTTGAATGAATGTTAGAAGTTTTGTTTTAAGAACCTAGCAATTAAAAAGCTGATTAAGGTCTGCCTTTAACACCAATGGAGTTTACTACAGTCTTCGAATATTTATTTGAAAATTTTGAATTGCCTTAATTTGGTTATATTACAATACGCCTTATGTTTTTACTTTGATTCTATAAGTTATGTTCAATATTTGCCATATTCTAACCTAACAGATCTTATTATTACATATTCACAGCATGCTTATGTTTAATTGCTTGGTTATTATTTGAGGAGTATTTGTTGCTGGGATAGTAGCTGCTTACAACAGCTTATGAGTTATAAGGTTCAATTTATTGCTAAGTTGTATCTTCTCCACTGAAATGCTACTGGTACACATCATTCTTCATAAAAATTTCGTCTGCTGTTGGGCTCTTCAAGTTTTCAAACACGGAGAGTCTTCCTCGATCAGTTGATGCACCCATATCACTGCTTATGGACTTTTTTGAGCCTCCCAACTCAACTTTTAAAGTAAATTTTCTCTAAAAAGATGGACTGTTTATTACATTTAGACTTTCACCTCCTTTTTCTTATTTATTTTTAAGATAAATTTCTCTCTGATCCTTAGTTCTAGAAACATTCATTGAATTAGATCTAAACTCTTCTCATTTAATTACAATCTTTTAATTCAAAAATTTAGCAACAAATAAATAAAGTTTACTTGAGAATATGACTACCTTTTGTTACTACCTTGGAGATGAAGGTTTACTAATTGGTTCTTCACTCACTTCAGCGATATCTTCGGTAATTTATGAAGTCTGAGCGTTTATTTACTATCCCAATGTAATTTTTTCATTTCCCCCTTCATTTTTATTTAAGACAGTATTTTGCAAATGAGTTACGTCAATATTCTACACTAAACTTGTCTAAGCATCGCTCTGCTTCTATTAACTTTAAAGAGTAATCTACTTCTTCAAATAATTGCTATTTTTTTATTGTTAAAGTGTCTAATGTTACTAAGCCTAAAATTTTGGATTGTTTTTTGGAGCTTATTAATTGAAAGCCTTAACTTATAGATACGTTGAACTTTAAGGTCTTTCAATAATCTTTTATTTCATAACGAGGAAGGCGTTAGAATCGTAAAGTTAGTTTATGTCGTCTGCAAAATTGGTTTAGATGCTTGTAGTTCTACATTTTATCATGTTTCCTTGAGTAAGAGTGCGCTTAATTGCAGTTACAGGCCTTACTCGTAACCCAGATTACGACTAATTTTTATTACTGTGTAATGCTTCCGCTTTGTTAGATTTATTGGTGTAAGGGGATTAGGATTGCTTATAAGGTGAAATTGGGGAATAGCTGCTTATCTATGGTTAAAAGTGGATTTATTGCTCTTAATATTGAGGTTGAACGTTAGCTTGCATAGCTTGATTTTGATATTATAATTATTGGAATCTATGAGGTTGATGTTCTTAAAGTTGCTGTTACAGAGGTCTCATCATTATTTTAAGAATTAAATGTAACTTAATTTATATCTATAAAACCTTTTATTTCCTTGGATACTATTTCTTCTTTCATATGAATTTATTCTAAAAGAATAAATAATTTTGAGAGTGTTATAAAATAGGTATAATTATATTACAGAAAACATATTATTATAATAATTAAAGACTATTATTATTGTTGAATGAAACATTTAATGTAATTTATTCAAAAATTCTTTTAAATTAACTTTTATATTTTGCATAATATAGCTCAATAATTATTCTTTTTTTTATTATATACCATAATAGTAGTTATTTTAATTCAATCTTAAATAATTGTTATTTGTTCCGCCCGAGATCCCCTCCCCACCTCCCCACCCCGTCTACCGGTCGACCGAGACCCCCTCCCCCACCCCCTAAAATACCCCATTTCATATCAAATTTTGTACCTAGAGGGTCTAAATCGATTTCCTTCTTGACATCTCGACATCATAAACCTTATTTTATATATAAAATTACATAAAATTTTCAAAATTCTTTATTTCAATGTTAGTGCCTTATATGATATAAATTTTATGATTTTATAAGTTTCACTATCTTTGTCAATCATTATTACACTTTCTCAATAAAATATAAATTAAAAAAACTTTTCTATTGAATAATATGAGAATTATATTTCTAAATAAAATTTATATACTATAATATACAAAATTTATTTTAATATTTTTTACCCCTTAAATCAACTTCATTCGACATAATTCGAAGAAAAAATCTGATTAATTTTTTAAGTTTTTGATTTTCGATAATTTATAAAAAATTATGAAAAATGTATTGACCAAAATGCGAAAATCAAAAACTTAAAAAATTAATCAGATTTTTTCTTCGAATTATGTCGAATGAAGTTGATTTAAGGGGTAAAAAATATTAAAATAAATTTTGTATATTATAGTATCTAAATTTTATTTAGAAATAAAATTCTCATATTATTCAATAGAAAAGTTTTTTAATTTATATTTTATTGAGAAAGTGTAATAATGATTGACAAAGATAGTGAAACTTATAAAATCATAAAATTTATATCATATAAGGCACTAACACTGAAATAAAGAATTTTGGAAATTTTATGTAATTTTATATATAAAATAAGGCTTATGATGTCGAGATGTCAAGAAGGAAATCGATTTAGACCCTCTAGGTACAAAATTTGATATGAAATGGGGTATTTTAGGAGGTGGGGGAGGGGGCGGGGAGGGCGGTGGGGAGGGGGTTCTCGGTCGATGAACGGAGGTGGGGAGGGGGTGGGGGAGGGGATCTCGGGCGGAACAGTTATTCATATAGATTTATAAATTTGACAGGACTAAATATAGGCTGCATTATGTATTCAATATTAGAATTTAATGAAGTAATTTAGTAATATAGATAATTGATAGATAAATATAATAATGAAGTTCGGCATATAATTTGAGTTTCACAAGATCCCAGAGTGGTACACGGAATACCTAGACTACCTTAAGTTCAAGAGCATGATCAAAGACTTCAAAAAAAGAATAAAAAGTAAGTTTGAGTCGACACTTATTTTAAGTAAAAGGGAATAAAGAACGTCTATTTTAACTTCATTTATATCAGTTTTCAAAACTATGTTGAAAATAAAACACGATTAATTGATGTATAAATGAAAAATCATAATAAATGCACATTATTAAACATGGTTTATAGAAGGAGAATGCCATAAATTGCCAGGATATTACTACCTGACTGCGAATCGCAGAGCTATTAAAATGAATATTTATGACAAATTACGCCTGAAATAAAACAAAATGCAAAGAGTGTATGGCCCAGACTCAGACATTTGACTTTATATAACTTTTATGAATAATTTTATATAATATGACATCGAACAAGACAGAGTACCTCAATAAAGAGGACTAGACTTCAAAATGAAAAGAGAAGTTTCTTCAAAAGATGATTCTTATCTGTATGGAAGGAAAAATTTCTATATTGATCAAATGGACGCAGTGGAGAAGGAAGGTGTAGAAAATGAGATAGCAGATATCATAAATCATAAAATCCTAAACACCTCACAGGATTAGAGTTTAAATAGTAGTAATAGTTCAGAAAGAGCAATTGACATTTAAATTATGGGGAAAATCTTTTTTTCCAAATATTTTCAATGTATTTTCTGTAAAGAAATAATAAATTTTTCAGAGCAAAGCTGAAAAACACAAATAAATAGAATTAGGTACGGGATGCAGTGAGCTTCGGCGAGGATTGTCCTGAAGATAATAATTAAAGCTACCTGGATAACCAATAGTATCTGCATAAAAAAATCTAGCAGTAATAATAGTAAATGTATGGGGGCTCCTAATAGTCTTATAATTTTCATGAAGATAGCTTCAATATGATTAGTATGTAATTTGAGGGAAATTAGCAGATCGGGTAAGATGTAATTATTATAAAAAAATAAACTAACAATAATTTTATAAATCTTCAATTTCATTGAAGATATTTTTTCCCTTAGTTTTCAAATATATAGATTAAAATTTAATTAAAGCTTCCAAACATCATTAAATAATATAATAACATACAAAATTATACTACTTTATTAAATTACTTGAGAGGTTTTTTTATTTTAATCCCTATTAAAGTTATTAATGGGCAAGAACCTTAATATCAAGCTAAGCAAATCCGTCAAATTTTTAATTTTAAATGAATAAAAATATTATGATTTTAATAATAATTCAGTCTCTTATTAGCATTATACAATCCCACCCATTTTAGCCTTTACTGAAAAAGGAAAATATTTTTAAAATGTCTTACTAAGAATAGGAATAGTATTTAAAATAACTTTAAAAACCTAAGCTTCCTGTTAGCAAAATAGACTTTGACTTGCCTAAAATGGACAAGACAATTGTTGAAAATTTGAAACCTAATGAAGAAGAGGATTACTTAGGTAAGTAATTCTATATGAATTATTGAAATCAATGAGATCTCATTTATATTGCATCAATTACTTAAATTGCAAAGTATTTACATTGTTTATAGTTTAGGCTGAATCAGAGTTGGAAATGCGAAAATGGCTGGAGAGATTCTTAGATGACATAAACGAAATAGAAATTTTCTTTCTCACTCAATATGAAAACTACTTAGAAGAGCTGCAAGTTTTAAAGGAAATGTACAAGAGAAAGAAATAAGTACATACTTTCAAGAAGCAAGAAAGCTCAAAGTGCACACTCTATTAGGATCATTTGAAAAATTAAAAAGCTGCTTAACAAGCTTAGGATGATAAATATTTTGATGAGATTTAAATGACTCAAATAGATTTCAATAATTTAAAGAACGGCTTAGGGTAAAACTAGAGTATCAACCCATAACAAGATATTTTAGTTAATATATATACAAAGAAATCGAGAATGAGAAGGAGAATATTAGACTCATCAAATAAATAAGCTCACTTACTTAAAATATCAACCAAAACGACAATAGACTGAATAAAGTACATTCGACTGTAGTTCAAAAGAATCAGTTTATGAGAATAGATGCATAGCTAATTTCATTCGTTAAGGATGAGCTTGAGTATGCGACTAACTGGAGAAGAGCCTTTAGCGATCTTTACATCAGAATGAAGTGGCTTAATCAAAAGTTAATTGCTAAAGTTAATTTTTTGTTAAAATTTTTTCTTACATGAATGCTTATGCTAAAATAAACTATATCGCAATCTTTAAAATTTACAAGAAGTATCAAAAGAACTACTTTTGCTTAAAAGACAACATAATCGATAAAAAGATGACAAACCTTATCAAAAGTTATTCGTTCGCAGACAAGAAATTAGTGTTTAACCTAGTGAATGATTTAATTGGATTTTACGCTTAGTACTTTACTAAAAATGATGTTTTAAAATCTAAGAAATAACTAGAATGTCATAACTATGAGATGAGAAGAAAAGACGCTCTTGTAATGTCGTTTTTTTGTTGCACACTTTCAATGATAATAGTCATGCTTATTTCTTTATTATCTATACCAGACTCATTTAAATTTCAAATTCTTTTGAAGTATCATGCTTATTTTAATTTTGGTTTTATCTAAAATAATAAACTCCTTGTTAGATAAGAATGAATAGAGAAGCGATATTCAGATATATTCTTCACTTTATACATTCAGATTTTTCTTCATGCTGATATTCCTAATGACTTCAGCTGGAGTTGTGGTTTAAGGTATGTTATTTTATTTTTTATTTCATTCATGTTTTAGTGATGAGAAAGCATCGAATAAATTACATGTACATCTTTGAACTTGACCCTCAATATAAAATTACTTAGTATCAGCTATATAAGGTATTTAGCATTGCTTTAATAGATCTAACATGTTTTTATAGTTATCAATATTTATGCTGTCAATATGGAGCTTTTGTCTTCTTGGTTAAACTTTCATTGTAAAAATGCAATTTGTCTTTGATAGAGCAATTGCAGCTTTCACATTAGCAGTTACTTGCTTTTTTGTTTTAATTTGCTTCTAGCCTTTCTCATTCTTTTATAGAAGAGGTAGGGTATCTCTGCTAAGAACTGTTTGGAATATAATCATTTCTCCATTTGGACTGGTTCGATTTAGGCATTTCTTCCTGGCTGATATATTTTGCAGTATGGTGGTGCCCTTCAGAGACTTAGGTTATATTACATGCTTTTTCTTTCAAGGTGAATGGCTGAACTCAACACCTCCAAATATCAAAACTTGCCCAAGGCTAGAAAATTACCTTATATTTGTAGCTTTCGTACCTTATTGGCTACGCTTAGCCCAATGTTTCAGAAGATATCACGATACCAAATTAAAAGCTCATCTTTGGAATGCAGGGAAATACTCAAGTGTTCTACTCATATAGTTTAGCAACATCTTCAGAGTTAAGTATCGCAGTGATATGTCAATTATGATCTTTGTGCTAGTAAGCTTGCTAAGTACAATTTACAGTTATGCATGGGATTTATACATGGACTGGGGTTTATTCAGGTGCTTTGATAAAGAGAAAAAGTATCTAAGGCCGAAATTCTTATACCCGGCCTGGTTTTATTACTATGCAATGATATCAAATTTCTTCTTAAGATTTATCTGGATTTTATCACTAGTCAGGACTTTTCCTGATTGGGTATATTAATCCTAGCTACTAGTTTTTGTATCTTGCATTGGAGAAGGTTTTAGAAGAGCTTAGTGGGCTGCTATCAGACTAGAAAACGAAAATATAAATAATTTTGAGAAATACAGAACATTGCTAGAAATACCAGTAGTTAAGGATGAGGAATATGAAAGGTGACACAAACTTGTACTATCAAAATGTTAGAATTGTTTCTTTAATTTTATAATTTGCAAAATAATCGAGTTTACTCTTTAACATCAATTCCAAATATTGACAGAGATATAAGCGGAGTTTTAATAGTGATAATCTAAAAATACTTAGAATAAAATAATGGAGTAACAAAAGCAATACCAAAATTTAGATGAGGAGCATCTATTAATAAATCAATCCGTAGAGTCTTAGAGGGATATAAATTTACCTAGTCTTCCAGATGAAGATTATGATAAAAATTAATCAGCTAAAAAGCTTATGGAGGATTCAGTTAAGAACTCTAAAAAGTCAAGCTAGCTAATTCAAAAGAAGTTCACTTCTTAATTTTTTTATTATAATTATGTACCAATATATTAATCAGAGTTGGGTCATAACTCCCAACGTGACCCCAATGAATAATTGATCTCTTAAACATTTAAAGACGAAATTAATGCTATAAATCTTCCCTCAAACTTAAGAATTTAATCAGCTGATCACGAAATCAGAGGATCGAGAAAGAAATTGAAGAAACCAGCAGCATCCTATATTTTACAAGATGACTAGGATGATTATTCTATGGAATTTAATGAAGAATAAAAGAAAGGTATTTCTAAGCAGATGTCTATGTAGAACAAGAAGCCATATATGAAACTTCAATCACAGACAAGCTCATCTCATGAACTCATTTTCATGCTTATTTTTTAACTTGATTAGATTGACGAGACACTAGAGATAGAATCAGTTCGTGAGCCATTCAAGTTCGACCATCACTTTGAATTTGATGATCAGAAGAGAGTATAAGTAATAATTTATGATTTAAAGCTGGTTTTATTAAATTATAGACCGATTGTTCGAAGAAAACGTATATCAATCGGTTTTGCGTCCAAACTCTCGCTCAGGTGCCATGAGTTTAAGAAACAGAGATTCAGAACACGATCGCCAAACTATGATAGATGATGACTAGAGTACAGTCAATCTTTTAAATGAAAGTCAATTAACTTGTTTGAAATTGATGTCTCAGAGCTTAAAAAGTAAAAGAAAAAGATTGTGCAAGGGGAAAAGTAGTATCAAAAGTAGCAAAAGAAACTTAAAAATAGAAAGGAAGAGGAAATAGTTAAGACCTAAGATATCACAACTCAAAAACTAGATAAGCGAACATTAGATATGATGAAAATACTCGAGTAGAAAGATGCAAACAATCTCAAGCTATTTAATAAGAAAGAGAAACTGCTTAGAAGAGGATTTTAATAAACTGTCAAAGTTTTGATTAAAAATGTGAAAATTCAAAGAGATTTAATTCTCTAGGCTTATGGCCCGTTAGTTTAGTAAACCAAGAAAAACGAGCCTCCCATCTTTCACCTTAATTCTAACATAGATGAAAAAGCGGCAAATAGATTCTCTCATCTATTGCTAGCTCGAACAAAAATTCCTCAACCTATATAAGTTAAAATAGTTTGCACCAGATGCTTAAAAGATAAGATAGGCAGTGGCCACTTTATAATATTATGCTCAGTTTTGGATAGAATTGGAGGTCAAAAGATTAAATACAATATGTCTGAGGTTGAAGGCAATTTAAAAGAGCTAAGTGTCCAAATTAGGGATTTCAATAAGAAAAAGAGAATCTTCATAAATAAGGAGCATAGGGAAATGGAACAAAAGTAAGCTGATGGAAGAAAAGTAATGTCTATTGCTCCAAAAACTGGAGCTAACTGGTTTAAAGCTGGGGCTTAAAATTAAGCCAAAATATTAAACTATGAGTCTGAAAAAGATGATAGTGATGAAGAAAAATTGAAAAAGAAGGATGAAGATACTTTTGACCCTAACATAAATCCACTTACAGATGTGAAGTTGGACTTTTCAAGAAACTAAACTAGGTTTGTAAGTTTTCATGGAAGATATTTCGATAATTAACTAATGTTTGATGATGAGATAAATGTTCTCATTCCACCTGTAATTTAACCATCCAATCTTAACATTTGTCAATACTTAGATTTGAATATTCTTCTTATGTTTAATGAATCAAAACCCCAAAACCCCTTAATGAGTTTTATATGTGTTTTGATTGATGAGGGTAATGTTGGGGATTAGGGTTTCTTTTTTATTAATTTCATTCTTGTTGTTAGATTCAATGTAATTTTTTATTTTCATGGTTGAGATCTTTAATCTTTTATTTTTTATCATCATTTCATCTATATAAATTTAATGTAGAATTTATTTCACTTGAAGAATTTAAAGGAAAGTATATTAATTGTTCACTTTAGTTAGTTAATTTTAAAAGCTTAAATTTATGAAAATATCATCTTATAATTTTTAGGTACTCCATTTTCTAAATATTTTGGTACCAATTTAGAAAAAATTCAGGTTGGTACTGGTACCAATTAGGTTTTGAACCAGATTGGACCTTTTAAATTTAAACCTCATTAGATTAAAACTAGGTACTAATTAAGTTTTGGTACTATTAAATTGGTACCAATTCAAATTAAACTAATTTAGTACTAGTACTAATTAAATTTTAAACATTTAGAACTAATTTAATGGAATTTGATAGGTTGAAATGTATATCCATCTCTGAAACTTGTTACAGTTTTTGCATACTTTCTCCACGTATCTTTATCAGGTTGACCTCCTATAAGATGGCCATATTTAATAAGTTTTTTAAAATATAAGTGACATTAGAAATACAAAATTTTAAGATTGATCTCCATTTATAACAATTCTTAAACTAAAGCATGAAAAAATTAAATCTACCAAACACCTTAAAATGTATCATTTTATGCATATTTTTCATTTAAATTTTACTTAGGTTACCAAACTTTTTTGTATTGGATGAAAATATGATAATAAATAACGCTAGCCATAAGAAATAATAGTGGTGAATTTATTTTGAAAATAATTTTTTATGAAAACTTCAAAAATATTTGAGTATTAATGCCAATTTTTTAAAAAGATGCAATCATCAAATTTCATAAAAATGATGAGTAAAAGTAAATACTTATGAAAAAAATGTAAAATAGAAATTAATGTCACTCAACCTTATCATTTTCATTTAAAAATGCTACAACATACTTATAATAATGAGATGATATAATTTGAGAATAAAAAAATTGATAAGATAAAACTTTCATAATTTCATAAATAGACTGAAAATGATGCTTCCTGACACAAAAAAACCATAATCCCCAACATTACCCTCATCAATCAAAACACATATAAAACTCATTAAGGGGTTTTGGGGTTTTGAATGTGCTCTAGTTTGAACTTATCCTTTTAGCTTCAGATACAGTTCCAAAGGATTATGTTGTAGGCTGGGGAGTATTCCCGCTCGTAGATTCTGAATTTACTTTGAATGAAGGAAAATTTAAACTTCCTCTTCTCTTTGGCTAGGTAAATGTAGCTTATGATAAATTTGGAAAGATTGAGGACTCTTACAAGCAGGATTTCGATAAATGGCTGTGCAATCTTTACATCTATAATACTTAAGTTAAATTTGATTTAGAGAATTTTAATATAGATAGATAGAATCAAGTTAACAGATATTAAAGTACATCCAGAGACTAAAGAGCTCTATCATCACGAACCCTGGAGAACAGAAAAAGATCATGAAGTTTAGAGCCTCTATAACTTCTAATAAAATCCTCATTTCAACTCAAACATGATAGAATATTAAGATGGAGATGAAAATAAGCATTTCAGGGGATTAGAAGAAGATCATGAAATAGATGTTCATGACGAAGATGATAACGAATCGCTTCTAAATTAAAAATTGATGGGAAAGAAGTTTATGCTTAATGATAGGTCTCACAATGCCAGTTCAATATTAGTGGATGATTAAATTGCTAACTTAGGTAACATTCATGACCACACTTATAATTAAAGTCTTAGAGTAGAAGTAATGCATGAAGAGGAGCAGGAAGGACTTTTACGGTTACCTAGAGATGAATCAAAGTAAACTGTTTTAACAACTATTGCTGAAAATATAAATGTATTTGAATTATTCAAAATTATAATACTTCAAAAAAAATTAATGCATTATTTTTAATTATTTACTAATCCTGACTATAGTTTATTTGATTAATACTTCTCATGAAATTATGATCGATAGAAGAAGAAAGGATGATGAAATTTAATATGACTAGTATATGTTCTCAGTCAATCACAAACTAGATTTGAGAACTAGAAAGCTTACCTTTAAGAAAATTAGGTACATTTGGGATGAGTTAACAGAGGACTTCAACTTCAAGAAGATTTTGAACATTGAGTTTCATCTAGCAATAGTGTACTTGTTTTTCCTATTTTACTTGAGAATGTGGACTCATTATGTTGGCTAGTACATTATTCTATAGTGTATGGGAGTTCCAGTCACCTAATTTGAACCAAGATGGTATAAGATTTATATCATTTATGCTTAATGGACTTTCATTCAGGAGCTTGTGACTATAATCTTTGGAATACTCTCAAATTCACTGATTCTCTCGCTTTTCACAATACTAGCTGTGTCATTCAAGAGGTCTTGTCTAGCTTGCTTCCCAAGAATGTTTTATAAAGTTATTTGCTGGTATGGAGTTATGACTCTTCTTGATCCTTACATAACTCTTTTCATCGACGTGGTTTCTTAAGACTTAAATATAAAAATTAAATTTATTGATTTAGACTGGGCTCTAGGAGACTATTTCAAGCTTTATAATTTTTATTACAAGAGACAAGGCAACGGTTTAGTGGGCATATATATAACAGTTTTCTTAATTTTCGCAATGACTGTGATAAACGGTTTCATTTTCTATAATTACATGGTTTTTGTACATTAAAACGGAAGAATTCTTGATTTGTACATTAGGCTTACAGGTTCAATTAAATCTTTTTTCATTCCTCATGATAATGAAGTTTCCATAAATTACCTTAAATGGGTAGTGAAAAGAATGAAGAGAAGAAACTTTGTAATTAAGTCTTCAAGTTAAATGATTACCGACAGATAAAGCAATAGAAAAGAGATTCAGTATGTGCACATTTATAAATATGGTAAGTTAAATGAGTTATTCAATGTTTTTATATAGAGTTAAACACCATTAAAAGAAACAGACTGTTCGTTAAAGATGCAGATGGATCAATTTGTGAAATACCTTAGACAAAAATTTTGTTAAGAGAGGATGAATTAAAATAGCTTATTGACGATATTAGTTCTTCAAAAGCTTCAATTTATGGGGAATAAGCAAGTTTCTTCTAATCCTATAAACACTCTTCAAAGAGTCCCATTAATAGAAACAATGCTCAAATGATAGCTGACAGATTAGGAATTCAGATTCCTCCTACTGATGAAGATGTTTTTGGAAATAATGCTGCCTTTTAGAGTAAAAGGAGCACTAAAAAGATGAATTAATTGGTTGAGGAACTTTAAAGTAGTCCAGGTGAGAGACAAGATTTTTAAATAGATTTGGTCTAAGGAGAGGATTTGGACGATGAAGATCAAGAATTAGATATCATAGACAAGGATGAAGGCTCAGACAGGGCATACCATAATATTCACGATGATCAGTTAAAATTATTTATTATTTAATTTTATGAGTGAGCAACTCAAAAGCAAGGATCAAAATGAGTTCCAAATATCACTTTGTTATCGATTTAAACATTAAAAATATGCTATAATTTCATAAATAATTCATGAAAATCATTTCTACACTCTTAGCTTTGTTTTTTAAGTGGCATAATGTGGAAAGAGTTAAGTATTAATTAATAATTATTATATAGAATTCAAATTTTTTATAGCCCAATAATTGCATTAATATCTGAATTAAAAATGAAAAACAGTTCTGCAACTAAAAACAATGGCGAATAAAATAAATATAGTTTTCAAATAAAACCTTTCCCTATAAGAAAAAGCAAAACAATAAGACCTGATATGTTTTAAATTATAATTTATTTTCATAATCTTAAAGCAAAATTGGGGGGGGAAGTTTCCTGCACTGGTTATTATATAAAAAAATTTTTTAGGGAAGTTTCCTGCACTCTTTTTTTAACTTTTTTATTTTTATTTTTTTGATCAAATTAATCTTTATAACAACCATCAACAAACTTCAGGACTATTTTTATTTTTATTATCATACTTTAATTTATTAATCAATATTCAATATCTCTCTTCAGATTCCAAAAACTCTGACATTTTTTATATGGTATTTGCAAGTTCTGTCTCTTAAAATATTATAATGAATGTATCCGATTGTTATTGTAATTATGATTGAATTTACCTTTTTCTTACCATACCTATATAATGTTAAACTATATTTTCTTGAACCACTTCAATGATGAGCAATGTGGTCTTAATATTAAATGGTTCATAAAAATATTAAATTTGTTAATTTATGTCAAATTTATTAAATTTACATAAATAAAATAAAGCTTGCAGGAAACTTCCTCGAGTGCAGGAAACTTCCCCCCCCCAAAATTTGTATATAATATGGTGAATGAGTTTGTCAGAGATATATAGGATTCTAGAAATTTGGGCTAGCAATTTTAAGAACGAAGCTATGATAGTTGAAAATAAATAGATAAAATCCATTAAAATTAGAATATTTAAAGGCAACTTAGCAGATTTAAACATGATGTCAAAAGCATGAGCATTACTAGACCTATGGACTCATTAGATATATCTTTTTTAATAACTTTTATCATTGATTTATGTTATTTTTTTGGTTAAACTATTATAGTTTTTTATTAAGATAAGAGAATAAGAACTCAAAGGCAATCGAACGAGCAAAATGAGATTCTTGCAAGAAATCTATAGGAAAATCCTAGTTTATAAAATCCAATTTCAGATTCTATATTTTCAGAGAACTAAAATTTACCAAGGTAAAATGCTCAGAGAAATTCAAGTAGTAATGGAAGGTAAAGAGTATAAAGATAAAATTAGCTGCCTTTCTAATTTATCAATATTGATTTTGATAAGTTAAATAAGCCCAGAAATATTTATGATTAACACTAATAGTAACAATACTAAGATTTTACTTAAAAATTGTTTAATAAAATACATTAAAAAATAATACTCTTTCTTTATATTCTTTATTGTTTCATTATCAATATATTGTAAAATTTAAGATGATGAAGATTTAGATTCTGAGAATTCTTATGTAATGACAGCTGAGCTAAGATAATTTGATGAAAATAGCTTGGATAACAAAATGCAAAGAATTTTATTCGAGAGGGAATATGATCCAGAAGAAACTTAGAAAAGGCTTTTGCTCTTAGATGATACTTAAATGATTTTGTAAGAAGAAAAGAAATATTAAAGATTTAAGGTGCCAAATATTTATAATAAATTTAAGAAACAAATTTTTCTGGATTATTTATTCCTTATATTTTCTCAATAAAATCGAATGCCTGACATTGAAAATCTTCCTATGAACACAGAGGAGGAGAATCAATAAATGCATACAGAAAAATCTTACAGGAATATATAACTTAAAACTGTCCATTAACATTAAAATCACGATAAAAATCTGAACAAAATTATCAAGATAGTTTAAAAAACACCACTTGAACTTGCTTAGATTTATAATGATAAATTTCCTTGCTTGGAAATTAGGAAGAAAATAATGATTATTAGAGTAATTATACAGTAAAGTTGTTTTGAAATCGCAAAGCATCCCATATTTGAATTTATTACAATTATGATTATCATTGCAAACTCTTTTAAAAAATAAATTAATAGAACATAACTATATTTTTATTTATAAAACTCTATTTCATTGGCATTAGATGATCCATTGTCTACTAAAACTTAAGTTTATCAATAATAGCTTGATTACATATTCCTCGCATTTTACACTTTGGAAATGATAATCAAGATTTTTGGTAGCGGCTTCATATTAAATAAAGGATCTTACATAAGAGATGCATGGAATTTTATGGATTTTACAATTATCATATTTGGGTTTCTTAGTATATTTGCAACTGCTTCAATCAATATATCTAGTTTGAGAGTTTTCAGAGTTCTGAGGCCTTTAAGAACCATAACTAAAATTGAGGGCTTAAGAACTATTGTAACAGCTTTGATCACTGCTTTGCCACTTCTAAGAGACACAATTATAGTCTTGCTGTTCTTCTTTATCATATTTGCTATAGCAGGTGTTTAATTATTCTCTGGGTATTTGAAGTACAGATGTGTTGATGTTGAAACTGGCATACCAAACTATGATTTGTTTTGTGGATCTTAAATATGTCCTAAGACTCATTTTTATAGCGATGGTTCCTATGACCCAGAAGGTTCTAAGTATTTTTGTGGTTAAACAAATAGAAATCCTAATTATGGCTCTACAAGCTTTGATAATTTACTCTATGCATTC
>ARYC01019787.1:0-15479 GCA_000711775.1 Oxytricha trifallax
CATCATCACCTTCTCTGTTGTCCATATGATCGGATTTAGATTTAATCTCTTCATCTTAAACTCCTCCTTAGTCTTCTTCACTCAAATCTTCATCGCTTTGATTATTGTCATTATTCCTTGGTTGTTTTCCTAAGTTAGATGATTCATTTGATTTCCTAATGAATCTACTTTTCTGTGCTTCTTTCTCATCATCAAAATTTTCATCGAAACTGGAATCTTTAACCTTATTATCAGACCCTTACCTTTGTGTTTCTTACAAACTACTACCACTTCTATGGCTTTTAGCTTAGTTAATTTCTACTTCTTCTTAAAGTTTCTTTTTCTTTTTCTGTGTGCTTGAAGGGCTAGATTACTTTTACAGATTTTTTTGATTCTTGTTTACAAGTTAGTTTGATTTATCAGAATTGAAACCGCTTCGATTTGGGCTTTGAGAAACGCTTATATTCTTAGATTAAGAGTTCTGTGTATTCTGTCGTGGACTCGGTTGTTGTGATGAAACAGGAATCTACTACTATTATCTCTAAGCGGGAACCTTGATTTAACTTGCTTACTATGGGTTACATTTGTTAGCATTTGCAGTTTAAGTGGACCGGGCATCTTGGTTAGTGGGGTCAAGTTACGAAGATAGATTGCTTTTAACTATACTTTGGTTGGGCTGTTTAGATTCCAACTTTTTGTCTCTTTTCCTCAAATGCTCTTATGATTCATCATCTTATTCATTCCATTGACTTTGTTCAAACTACTGTAAAGCCTTTACTGGAGTCTGAAGTTGACTATTTGTATATTATTCATAGGCTATCCTCTTCTACTCACGTTGCTCGACATCAAGTTTCTTTGACACTGAATGGAATTATGTAGGCGTTTGGACAGAGTAAATGTGTTGTGGGCTTTCATAGAGCTATTTTAAGCAATGGGAACTGAACGTTTTTTATTCTTATATAATCACGTTTATATCTCCAATTGGCCTGGGTTGACTATAAAATTTATGAAGAGACAAACATCAACTTACTTCAATGCTTTCCAAGTTTTTTAGGTTGATGCACTGAATTTCTAGGCCTTCAAGAAAATACGCAAATACTGGTATTCATGGAAAGGAGGTCTAAGTTTAGGATTTCTAGGGAGATCGTGACTTTATGGAATGAATGGATCGTTCTACTTTATTTCGTTGTTTTATTAATCGAATCTCTTGAGGTCCAATAAAGAAGAGTATCTATTGATGTATTGCCTTTGCTTAGAGCACATTAAAATGTTCATTATATTATATCTTAAGTCATAAGGGATCTCATAGTTTAACTCAATTTGTTAGACGTTTTACTGATTATTCGTATTTTTGCTAGTTTCGGTTTATCTGTATGTAATAATATTGTTAGAAAAGTATAATAATTACAAGTGCTTTAGTATAACGGGCATGCCAGGAACATTCTTAGTAATTACTAGCTATGCTGAATTAGTAATTTCATCAATAAGCTCATTAAACTTCTTATACTCATGGGATAACCTCCCTTTGAAAACCTATTTCACGTCCTTATAAAGTTGGCCAGCTTATAAGATAGTGTCTAAACAGAAATAAATGTTGAATTCATTGTGCTTTCCATCCATATGTTTCACATATTCCTCTAACGTTTCATTTTTCCTTTATGGTTAAAAATAATTAAGCTTACCGAAATTGACAATCTTTTCTTTGATCATCCTAAGAGCAATGTAAGATGGTTTAGTTTAGACTAATATGTCCAGTAAGGGTAATGCACATAATCGTAAAATTTAAATTTCTTCTAGACTTTAGAGACCATCTTATAGACAACCATGAACATATACTTTTCCTCTTTGGAAATATCTGCAACGCAATATTCCAACTCCGTGACATTGTAACTACAAAAGTTAAATAATAACAAAACTTACAATTAAAAAACTTGACCCAAAAGTTTCTAAGTCTGTATTAGTAGCTCGCAGGGGTCCCAAGCATAGTGGTGGGAGGAGGTGTGTCTTATAAAGTTACCGAATAAAACCTCAGCTAAACTGGCATGTTAAGCCCAATTTAAAAAGCCTCATCATCCAGGATTTCATCGATCAAGTTAATACATATTCCTGTTCTTTGCCTTTTTGATTGGTGAAAAGTTAGGGTATTTTAATGATCCTCTCTTCATTGACATGGCAACAAAAAAGTAGTCTTCGTCCTCCCTTAACACCACAAACTCAGACCGAGGGATTGGATTATTATCATGAAAATAAACAACCTCGATAACCACAGAGCCCTCTCCATAGACGCGTTCACTAAGAGTGTTTAGATTCTTATGGCTAAGTTCAAATATCGATGGAAAGGCTGACAAGTTGTTTTTTGTATAATCTACCTCATGGAATATTGTGACTTTAAAAGGCTGCAACTTATAATTGAAGACCAGAGCATGGAGCACTTATCTTAAAGGGAAATTAAAAGGGTTCAGAAAGTAGTCACTTGTTATTTATTCAGGCTCAGAAGAATAAAATGCAGCCAGCATCATAAAGGTGGCTCTCAAATCATTGTAGACTGGACCATCACAGAGTATATTAAGCAGCCCGAGAAGTTCGTTAGCGTATGAGTAGTTTTCGGGTTAATTGCAGATTTCTGGCTTGAAATAATAATCTGTGTTGAAGGCCTACTTGTAATTTCTATTCTGAAAGAATTTGGTTTTATTTGATCCTGGAGAAACTTGATACCTAAAGGAGGTATGCATAAGGCGATGTCTATTGCATTGAAAAAAAGGTGATCCTGTGAAAATAGCTTTCTTATATGAGTCGCAGTCGTTTTCAATGTATTTATAGAGTTTGACAGCATAGCCAAGAGTGCTCTTAATATGAACTATTTCGCTATCTGTGAAACTTGGAAGAGGGAAATCAATTATGTGAAAGCGATGGAGTATTGTATCTTCCTCACTATTCTCATTCAATAGTGGCGATACGTATAAGCGGGAGAGTGACTTCTTCTCCTTATTATCTTCCACTCTTCCATAATTTTTAGTCTCAGAACCGTGTTTGAAATCCTTGGTAAAGGCTGTGGGCTTTGATGGTTTCTGTGGTTGCTTTTGTTATTCAATTAGCTCTTTATTTTCTTTAATTTCGTGGTATTTATTTGGAGTTATCATGCCTGAAGTTTTCTTCAGTCGCAGCTGTTCATATGATAATTTTTCTTTGCTCTGATTGTTCACTTATCTCGAAATTTTCGATTTACTTTTCCCATTTTCTTGCATGATTTCTCTTTGTTCCTTCAGTTCTTCTATGTTAGAAGTAAGAACTTTCAACTCATCAAAGAATCTTAACCTGGTGTTTTTATAAGTGGCTTAGCAAAACCAGTAATTACAGTAAGGGCTTGCCTTGACAATTTCTAAGAAGCTGTGTATTAAGTCTTTTATTAAAATCTATTATTCTTCCCAAGTGCGTGGCTTAGTTTAAAAATTTTCAATTTTACTTTGGTAATCTGACATTTGAGTTTCTTGGTATAATTAAATCATCTGTCCTTCTTGATTTGGTAATCGCTACTGCGAATATTGTAATCTGAAATGCCTCTCACAGTTTAATTGAACGTATTGAGGTCTAAGTTGTTCTCCAGTTCTTCAAGATGATCTTTATCATCTTCTTACGAGAAAAGAGGGTTGATATTTATTGTTATTATTTTTCATCTAACTCAAAATCAATTAGGACTTTGGGTCTTTATTTACTTCTTACTGAAAATATCACTGTTGGTCAAGAGTTTTTTAAACTGCAAACTTCGAATATAATCATCCTAATTAGAGATATAGTTACCATCTCCAATATCTTCGTCTAAATCATCTTCCAAAGATATATTTATATATCCTGGATCTGGATTGTCAACTTCTTAATCTTTAATCAAGTCATCGAAACTGGAAACTTCTTCTTTTTTATGAGCTTACAATTTTAAACATCTTGGGCTTTAACAGTGTGGGTAAGGAGTTCTAAGTCAGCAGAGCAAACAGTTTGCCTATCTGATTAGGGTATGTCAAATTTTTCTCCTTTCCTATATTTTGTATACTTAAGATTCTAAAGTCGGGTATGCCTCTAAGTAATTTCCTTGTTTTGTATAGCTTGAATCAATTCAAATTGGACTCCATCTAAGGATTTACTGTCGACCATATCTTAGAAAATTACAGGGTCCAGCTAAACAAGTGTTAACTACTTTATCGGAGTTGTATTTAATAAGGGGTTCTAGAGCTTATTTAAGAAAATCGCACAGACAATCTTCACAAAGAGTTGAAAGTACGGCTTCTCAACTAGGGTTTCGTTTTTTATAAGGCTATCAAGATAACAGATGAACAACTTGATCCCTTCAGTGTCATGAGAACATAAGAACTCAAATACTGTCCCTGAAAAAGTACAAAGGGGCGCTTTATGACTCTAGTATTAGAGAGTGTAGAGCTATGCAATTTCAAGATCAGAGTCTCCTTCCTTGTAGGCATAGATAATCTTATCAATATCTGTCGGTATGAGTTTGAATTTTACGTTTCCAATGAGAGAGTGATGTGTCATTGTTTCTTTTTAATAGAATTATAAACAATGTATCCAAATATCCTTAATAATTTTAATTAAATAATTTTGATTAAGCTTAGCTATAAAGATAAAAGTTAATAATAAATGAGGGATTAAAGAACTAATACCCCTAGGCAGCAAATATAATAGCACACTTAAGAAGAGTCTAAGGATGCGTCTTATTCAGGAGTTTCTTGCTCACAGAATTCAATATGAGCGACGAATTTCTCATCACTAATGCCCTGACTGAAATCAAGCCAAGCAAAGTTAAGGCTTAAGAGAAATCTATTGTTAAATGGACTCCTTTCGTGCTTGGTAAATTATTCCCAAACGTTATTTAGTCAACAAAGTTCACATACAATTCTGGATAACTGCTAAACAGTGGTGAAGTCCCTGTACAAATCTAGAAGCTTGCAGGTGGAGCAATTATAAAACTTCCTTAAGAAAAAATTCAAGAATATTTAGCCAGTAATGTTGATGTTTGTTACATATAAAATGATGATGAGCTTTGCAAATTCCTTGAAGCTTACCTTCAAAGTTTTTGACTTGCCAGAATCAGGAATAAACCAGTTATGAATAATTAAGGAAGCGACACAAGCTATAATATTACAGGAGGATGTAAAGTTGATGAGTAACGAGGAGCTCTTAGAGGCAGTCAAAAATTAATAGATGCACTCAACGAGACAATAAAATAAAAAGGCAAATCCTAGAAGTTAATTAGCAATCCTTATTTGAAGAAAAGAGAAGCTAAGCTCGCATGTAAGAAATTAGAGGTTATTAATCTATACTATAACGAACAATTAAAGCCTCGTCAAGTGGCTAAGAAATGAGGATGGATGTGGATGTTGTATATAAGACTATCGAAAAGTTTAAGTACGAGGTCAAGCATAAGATTCTTGATCCTGAATCACAAAAGAAAGTGGGTAGAAAAGGGGTTTGTGGGAACTAGCTCTTGCTTGATTCTATACAGGCCTACCTAGAACAGAACGGAATTTACGAAGTTACAGGATAGAAGCTTCATAATTATTTATTAAACCTGGCTCAAACAAAGCCAGAGTGTAAGCTACTTAAGGTGCCTTGCGTTACCACTCTTCAAAAGATTCTGTGAGATAAGTTCCATCTAAGATATGGGAAAACTCAGGCTGCTAATACAAAGTATAGAGACCCGAACTTCAATAAGAAGAGGCTCTGGATTAGCAGGTTGTTGGCTCAGTTCTTATATGAGGATGCAGTTATCATTTCAGTTGATGAGAGCAACTTACGATCGGACTCGATGCCCTCAAAGTAATGGAGCTTCAACATTAAAGATATGCATCGAGATTCTGCAAAATTACAGAAGCGATAAAAAAGGTTGCAAAATGATAGCATGATCCTCGCTAGCGATGACAAACTTTTGTATGGAAAAATGCTCCTCAAAATGGATCAAAGTTCTGATTCTTCAACTTCAAAATTCTCAGAGAGCTTACACCTGGAAAAAATCGAAAATGTTGGGGAATAATCAGAGAAGATTTCAAATTCATTTGACTTAGAGTTTTCTAAAAATTGTAATTAAAAGGTTGGAAATATTAAAAGTGGAAAATTCGGTATGGCTAAGTCAATTTCGTAAGCAATTAGCAATTTTGCAATTAAAAGCTTTATAGAACCTAAGGTAAGATAGGGGTTTAAGAAATATCCTAGACGCCAAAGAATCATGTCAGCACTCCAATCTAAATTCATGGAGCGAAATTTCTAAGGGGGTCAAAGTAGTCATCGAAAACCAGTAATTATAGTTAGAAAACCATTGAAAATACTAAGGTAATTATTAATGAATAATACATTTAGGGAAATCCATAACTGAAACCATAAAAAAAGCAACTTCAGACCCCTTCAATGAAAACTCGGTTTGCATTTACAAAGGACCTCTCCCCGATATTAGAGGTCCCTGAGACCTCCAACTAGAAATTCAGCTTGACTAAAACTTTTCAGAGTTTCCGCATAAATAGTTCAGTGAAATCAGTGGTGTCTGAAGACAATTCAACGTCAAAAGTGAAGAGTGGTTTAACTCCTATTCTCGATAAAATATCAAAACTAAAACTGGAATCTTCGAGGAAGAAGTCTATTGACCTAGGTGCCGAAACCAAGTTGGAAAGTCGGTTTGCGGTCACTCCTAGGAAATTAAAACTCTCAAGTAGCTTCCAAAAAGATCATCGAACCCTAGGTCAGAGCAGGGAAACTTGCAGAGTGAAAGGGGCTCTTACTAAAAGCTTTGGCCCCAGCTATTTATAGACCCTCACTTGAAAAGCAATAAGGAATACTAGAGTGAGATGAAGCAGAACCTGGGACACTATGGGATGAAAGTGAGAGAGTTGTCAATTAAGAAAAGCTCAGCTAAGAGATAGCAATTCTCAATGTCTTATATTGCTGCGATTTCCTAGGATAAAATTATCTCCAGTCAAGTGATAGAAGGAGCTTTTGACTCAGTTCTCTTTGAAAACTTTATCTACCATACCTTACGCAGTGTAAGAACTGACAAAGAATACACTCGAAGAAAGTGGTCCTGCTGATGGACAACGCAGTCATTCATAAATATTCAGAGATGTTAGCCACAGCCAGAAAGTTCAAAGTGAATGTGCTCTTCAACGCCGAATACTCGCCTTGGCGCAATCCAATTGAGCAGTTATTCTCCTTTACAAAGAAGGAGATGAAGATGGACACTATTCAGAACAAGTAAGTTTAAATGGGCTTTACACTTTTAGGCAGCAATTAGTGAAGAGGGTTGCAGAAATCGTTCAGAATTTAAGAAAAGAAGACATCCAGGAGATGTGGGCATTCAGTATCAAGAAGTGGATTCACACTCTTCGGTTCGGTTTTGTGTGAAGATGTTTGTTTCATAGCTGAAGTAGTGTATAAAACCTGTTTCCCTTTACAATTTCCCCTGTCATGTCAGTTTTAAATTCATCGCAGATTATTATAATTAATAACACTATTTATATTATACTTAAAAATGTCCTAATTCACTCTTTACAACACTCAATGCTAAAATACTGCTTCTATTTCACATTTACACTCTTAAAATGACCACTCCCTTCGCGATTCTACTTAGTTGCATTCGCCTTTATATTATCGCAATCATGCATGAATGCCATATTTCGGCAAAACTTCCAAATTCTAATGGAGTTACCCTACTTTCAAGCCCCTTTTCGGTAAATGAGAGAGGTTTTTATGAAAAAGTCCCTATTTTGGCCTAAACTACGCAAATCTCTGAAATCGCTAATTTAGCAAATGTCCCAACTTCCCTAATTATAAAGACCCCTAAATTTGAGATGTATCAATTTTTACAAGTACATATATAATTTTGACCAGCCCCCTAAATTTTTTGACCAACTACTAATAAAAAAATGACACATAGCAACAAAAAAACAGGGGTTTTGAAATTGAGGGGATTTGGGGTTTACGCATTTTTCCATTGGTCTAATTATATTATTTATTTAATTTTAATTTTATTTTCACAATTTCCTGATTCAATTCTATTTGCAATAATACCAAAACCCTATTTTCCTGGAATTTTAAGAAATAAAATTAGGAAATCTTTGCGAGATCATAACTTCTGAAGTCGACAGGCAACTAAATAACTTCAATATGTAGAACGAGAGATCACAGTGTGCTGTGCATTTCTACATACGTTCGACCAATTTCGTGTGAATAACTTTTGCAATAATACCAAAACCCTATTTTCCTGGAATTTTAAGAAATAAAATTAGGAAATCTTTGCGAGATCATAACTTCTGAAGTCGACAGGCAACTATATGACTTCTATATGTAGAACGAGAGATCAAAGTGTGCTGTGCATTTCTACATACGTTCGACCATTTTCGTGTGAATAACTTTTGCAATAATACCAAAACCCTATTTTCCTGGAATTTTAAGAAATAAAATTAGGAAATCTTTGCGAGATCATAACTTCTGAAGTCGACAGGCAACTAAATGACTTCTATATGTAGACGAGAGATCAAAGTGTGCTGTGCATTTCTACATACGTTCGACCAATTTCGTGTGAATAACTTTTGCAATAATACCAAAAACCTATTTTCCTGGAATTTTAAGAAATAAAATTAGGAAATCTTTGCGAGATCATAACTTCTGAAGTAGACAGGCAACTATATAACTTCTATATGTAGAACGAGAGATCACAGTGTGCTGTGCATTTCTACATACGTTCGACCATTTTCGTGTGAATAACTTTTGCAATAATACCAAAACCCTATTTTCCTGGAATTTTAAGAAATAAAATTAGGAAATCTTTGCGAGATCATAACTTCTGAAGTAGACAGGCAACTATATGACTTCTATATGTAGAACGAGAGATCACAGTGTGCTGTGCATTTCTACATACGTTCGACCATTTTCGTGTAAATAACTTTTGCAATAACACCAAAACCCTATTTTCCTGGAATTTTAAGAAATAAAATTAGGAAATCTTTGCGAGATCATAACTTCTGAAGTCGACAGGCAACTATATGACTTCTATATGTAGAACGAGAGATCACAGTGTGCTGTGCATTTCTACATAAGTTCGACCATTTTCGTGTGAATAACTTTTGCAATAATACCAAAACCCTATTTTCCTGGAATTTTAAGAAATAAAATTAGGAAATCTTTGCGAGATCATAACTTCTGAAGTCGACAGGCAACTATATGACTTCTATATGTAGAACGAGAGATCAAAGTGTGCTGTGCATTTCTACATACGTTCGACCATTTTCGTGTGAATAACTTTTGCAATAATACCAAAACCCTATTTCTGGAATTTTAAGAAATAAAATTAGGAAATCTTTGCGAGATCATAACTTCTGAAGTCGACAGGCAACTATATGACTTCTATATGTAGAACGAGAGATCAAAGTGTGCTGTGCATTTCTACATACGTTCGACCATTTTCGTGTGAATAACTTTTGCAACAATACCAAAACCCTATTTTCCTGGAATTTTAAGAAATAAAATTAGGAAATCTTTGCGAGATCATAACTTCTGAAGTCGACAGGCAACTATATGACTTCTATATGTAGAACGAGAGATCACAGTGTGCTGTGCATTTCTACATACGTTCGACCATTTTCGTGTGAATAACTTTTGCAATAATACCAAAACACTATTTTCCTGGAATTTTAAGAAATAAAATTAGGAAATCTTTGCGAGATCATAACTTCTGAAGTCGACAGGCAACTATATGACTTCTATATGTAGAACGAGAGATCACAGTGTGCTGTGCATTTCTACATACGTTCGACCAATTTCGTGTGAATAACTATTGCAATAATACCAAAACCCTATTTTCCTGGAATTTTAAGAAATAAAATAAGGAAATCTTTGCGAGATCATAACTTCTGAAGTCGACAGGCAACTATATAACTTCTATATGTAAAACGAGAGATCACAGTGTGCTATGCATTTCTACATACGTTCGACCATTTTCGTGTGAATAACTTTTGCAATAATACCAAACCCTATTTTCCTGGAATTTTAAGAAATAAAATTAGGAAATCTTTGCGAGATCATAACTTCTGAAGTCGACAGGCAACTATATGACTTTTATTTGTAGAACGAGAGATCACAGTGTGCTGTGCATTTCTACATACGTTCGACCATTTTCGTGTGAATAACTTTTGCAATAATACCAAAACCCTATTTTCCTGGAATTTATAAGAAATAAAATTAGGAAATCTTTGCGAGATCATAACTTCTGAAGTCGACAGGCAACTATATGACTTTTATTTGTAGAACGAGAGATCACAGTGTGCTGTGCATTTCTACATACGTTCGACCATTTTCGTGTGAATAACTTTTGCAATAATACCAAAACCCTATTTTCCTGGAATTTTAAGAAATAAAATTAGGAAATCTTTGCGAGATCATAACTTCTGAAGTCGACAGGCAACTAAATGACTTCTATATGTAGAACGAGAGATCACAGTGTGCTGTGCATTTCTACATACGTTCGACCATTTTCGTGTGAATAACTATTGCAATAATACCAAAACCCTATTTTCCTGGAATTTTAAGAAATAAAATTAGGAAATCTTTGCGAGATCATAACTTCTTAAGTCGACAGGCAACTATATGACTTCTATATGTAGAACGAGAGATCACAGTGTGCTGTGCATTTCTACATACGTTCGACCATTTCGTGTGAATAACTTTTGCAATAATACCAAAACCCTATTTTTCTGGAATTTTAAGAAATAAAATTAGGAAATCTTTGCGAGATCATAATTTCTGAAGTCGACAGGCAACTATATAACTTCTATCTGTAGAACGAGAGATCACAGTGTGCTGTGCATTTCTACATGTCTTCGACCAATTTCGTGTGAATAACTTTTGCAATAGTACCAAAACCCTATTTTTCTGGAATTTTAAGAAATAAAATTAGGAAATCTTTGCGAGATCATAACTTCTGAAGTCGACAGGCAACTATATGACTTCAATATGTAGAACGAGAGATCACAGTGTGCTGTGCATTTCTACATACGTTCGACCATTTTCGTGTGAATAACTTTTGCAATAATACCAAAACCCTATTTTCCTGGAATTTTAAGAAATAAAATTAGGAAATCTTTGCGAGATCATAACTTCTGAAGTCGACAGGCAACTATATGACTTTTATTTGTAGAACGAGAGATCACAGTGTGCTGTGCATTTCTACATACGTTCGACCATTTTCGTGTGAATAACTTTTGCAATAATACCAAAACCCTATTTTCCTGGAATTTTAAGAAATAAAATTAGGAAATCTTTGCGAGATCATAACTACTGAAGTTGACAGGAAACTATATGACTTCTATATGTAGAACGAGAGATTATAGTGTGCTGTGCATTTCTACATACGTTCGACCATTTTCGTGTGAATAACTTTTGCAATAATACCAAAACCCTATTTTCCTGGAATTTTAAGAAATAAAATTAGGAAATCTTTGCGAGATCATAACTTCTGAAGTCGACAGGCAACTATATGACTTCTATATGTAGAACGAGAGATCAAAGTGTGCTGTGCATTTCTACATACGTTCGACCATTTTCGTGTGAATAAC
Organism: Oxytricha trifallax; assembly: GCA_000711775.1. Lineage (NCBI taxonomy): Eukaryota > Ciliophora > Spirotrichea > Sporadotrichida > Oxytrichidae > Oxytricha > Oxytricha trifallax. The sequence continues at coordinate 11,583 of ARYC01019787.1, forward strand.
TTTTGCAATAATACCAAAACCCTATTTTCCTGGAATTTTAAGAAATAAAATTAGGAAATCTTTGCGAGATCATAACTTCTGAAGTCGACAGGCAACTATATGACTTTTATTTGTAGAACGAGAGATCACAGTGTGCTGTGCATTTCTACATACGTTCGACCATTTTCGTGTGAATAACTTTTGCAATAATACCAAAACCCTATTTTCCTGGAATTTTAAGAAATAAAATTAGGAAATCTTTGCGAGATCATAACTTCTGAAGTAGACAGGCAACTATATGACTTCTATATGTAGAACGAGAGATCACAGTGTGCTGTGCATTTCTACATACGTTCGACCATTTTCGTGTGAATAACTTTTGCAATAATACCAAAACCCTATTTTCCTGGAATTTTAAGAAATAAAATTAGGAAATCTTTGCGAGATCATAACTTCTGAAGTCGACAGGCAACTAAATGACTTCTATATGTAGAACGAGAGATCACAGTGTGCTGTGCATTTCTACATACGTTCGACCATTTTCGTGTGAATAACTTTTGCAATAATACAAAACCCTATTTTCCTGGAATTTTAAGAAATAAAATTAGGAAATCTTTGCGAGATCATAACTTCTGAAGTCGACAGGCAACTATATGACTTTTATTTGTAGAACGAGAGATCACAGTGTGCTGTGCATTTCTACATACGTTCGACCATTTTCGTGTGAATAACTTTTGCAATAATACCAAAACCCTATTTTCCTGGAATTTTAAGAAATAAAATTAGGAAATCTTTGCGAGATCATAACTTCTGAAGTCGACAGGCAACTATATGACTTTCTATATGTAGAACGAGAGATCACAGTGTGCTGTGCATTTCTACATACGTTCGACCATTTTCGTGTGAATAACTTTTGCAATAATACCAAAACACTATTTTCCTGGAATTTTAAGAAATAAAATTAGGAAATCTTTGCGAGATCATAACTTCTGAAGTCGACAGGCAACTATATGACTTCTCTATATGTAGAACGAGAGATCACAGTGTGCTGTGCATTTCTACATACGTTCGACCATTTTCGTGTGAATAACTTTTGCAATAATACCAAAACACTATTTTCCTGGAATTTTAAGAAATAAAATTAGGAAATCTTTGCGAGATCATAACTTCTGAAGTCGACAGGCAACTATATGACTTCTATATGTAGAACGAGAGATCACAGTGTGCTGTGCATTTCTACATACGTTCGACCATTTTCGTGTGAATAACTTTTGCAATAATACCAAAACCCTATTTTCCTGGAATTTTAAGAAATAAAATTAGGAAATCTTTGCGAGATCATAACTTCTGAAGTCGACAGGCAACTAAATGACTTCTATATGTAGAACGAGAGATCACAGTGTGCTGTGCATTTCTACATACGTTCGACCATTTTCGTGTGAATAACTTTTGCAATAATACCAAAACCCTATTTCCTGGAATTTTAAGAAATAAAATTAGGAAATCTTTGCGAGATCATAACTTCTGAAGTCGACAGGCAACTATATGACTTCTATATGTAGAACGAGAGATCAAAGTGTGCTGTGCATTTCTACATACGTTCGACCATTTTCGTGTGAATAACTTTTGCAATAATACCAAAACCCTATTTTCCTGGAATTTTAAGAAATAAAATTAGGAAATCTTTGCGAGATCATAACTTCTGAAGTCGACAGGCAACTAAATGACTTCTATATGTAGAACGAGAGATCACAGTGTGCTGTGCATTTCTACATACGTTCGACCATTTTCGTGTGAATAACTTTTGCCATAATACCAAAACCCTATTTTCCTGGAATTTTAAGAAATAAAATTAGGAAATCTTTGCGAGATCATAACTTCTGAAGTCGACAGGCAACTAAATGACTTCTATATGTAGAACGAGAGATCACAGTGTGCTGTGCATTTCTACATACGTTCGACCATTTTCGTGTGAATAACTTTTGCAAATAATACCAAAACCCTATTTTCCTGGAATTTTAAGAAATAAAATTAGGAAATCTTTGCGAGATCATAACTTCTGAAGTCGACAGGCAACTAAATGACTTCTATATGTAGAACGAGAGATCACAGTGTGCTGTGCATTTCTACATACGTTCGACCATTTTCGTGTGAATAACTTTTGCAATAATACCAAAAGCCCTATTTTCCTGGAATTTTAAGAAATAAAATTAGGAAATCTTTGCGAGATCATAACTTCTGAAGTCGACAGGCAACTAAATGACTTCTATATGTAGAACGAGAGATCACAGTGTGCTGTGCATTTCTACATACGTTCGACCATTTTCGTGTGAATAACTTTTGCAATATTACCAAAAACCCTATTTTCCTGGAATTTTAAGAAATAAAATTAGGAAATCTTTGCGAGATCATAACTTCTGAAGTCGACAGGCAACTAAATGACTTCTATATGTAGAACGAGAGATCACAGTGTGCTGTGCATTTCTACATACGTTCGACCATTTTCGTGTGAATAACTTTTGCAATAATACCAAAACCCTATTTTCCTGGAATTTTAAGAAATAAAATTAGGAAATCTTTGCGAGATCATAACTTCTGAAGTCGACAGGCAACTATATGACTTCTATATGTAGAACGAGAGATCACAGTGTGCTTTGCATTTCTACATACGTTCGACCATTTTCGTGTGAATAACTTTTGCAATAATACCAAAACCCTATTTTCCTGGAATTTTAAGAAATAAAATTAGGAAATCTTTGCGAGATCATAACTTCTGAAGTCGACAGGCAACTATATGACTTCTATATGTAGAACGAGAGATCACAGTGTGCTTTGCATTTCTACATACGTTCGACCATTTTCGTGTGAATAACTTTTGCAATAATACCAAAACCCTATTTTTCTGGAATTTTAAGAAATAAAATTAGGAAATCTTTGCGAGATCATAATTTCTGAAGTCGACAGGCAACTATATAACTTCTATCTGTAGAACGAGAGATCACAGTGTGCTGTGCATTTCTACATGTCTTCGACCAATTTCGTGTGAATAACTTTTGCAATAGTACCAAAACCCTATTTTTCTGGAATTTTAAGAAATAAAATTAGGAAATCTTTGCGAGATCATAACTTCTGAAGTCGACAGGCAACTATATGACTTCTATATGTAGAACGAGAGATCACAGTGTGCTTTGCATTTCTACATACGTTCGACCATTTTCGTGTGAATAACTATTGCAATAATACCAAAACCCTATTTTCCTGGAATTTTAAGAAATAAAATTAGGAAATCTTTGCGAGATCATAACTTCTTAAGTCGACAGGCAACTATATGACTTCTATATGTAGAACGAGAGATCACAGTGTGCTGTGCATTTCTACATACGTTCGACCATTTTCGTGTGAATAACTTTTGCAATAATACCAAAACCCTATTTTCCTGGAATTTTAAGAAATAAAATTAGGAAATCTTTGCGAGATCATAACTTCTGAAGTCGACAGGCAACTATATGACTTCAATATGTAGAACGAGAGATCACGTGTGCTGTGCATTTCTACATACGTTCGACCATTTTCGTGTGAATAACTTTTGCAATAATACCAAAACCCTATTTTCCTGGAATTTTAAGAAATAAAATTTGGAAATCTTTGCGAGATCATAACTTCTGAAGTCGACAGGCAACTATATGACTTCTATATGTAGAACGAGAGATCACAGTGTGCTGTGCATTTCTACATACGTTCGACCATTTTCGTGTGAATAACTTTTGCAATAATACCAAAACCCTATTTTCCTGGAATTTTAAGAAATAAAATTAGGGAATCTTTGCGAGATCATAACTTCTGAAGTCGACAGGCAACTATATGACTTCTATATGTAGAACGAGAGATCACAGTGTGCTGTGCATTTCTACATACGTT
>ARYC01019788.1:0-23774 GCA_000711775.1 Oxytricha trifallax
AAATAAAATTAGGAAATCTTTGCGAGATCATAACTTCTGAAGTCGACAGGCAACTATATAACTTCTATCTGTAGAACGAGAGATCACAGTGTGCTGTTTATATATACATGTGTTCGACCAATTTCGTGTGAATAATTTTGCAATAATACCAAAACCCTTTTTTTCTGGAATACTAAGAAATAAAATTAGGAAATCTTTGCGAGATCATAACTTCTGAAGTCGACAGGGAACTATATAACTTCTATCTGTAGAGCGAGAGATCACAGTGTGCTGTGCAATTTTGTTTTTTTTTTCTACATAACGTTCCGGACCGATTATTCGTGTAATAACACTTTTGCAATAATACCAAAACCCTATTTTCCTGGAATTTTAAGAAATAAAATTAGGAAATCTTTGCGAGATCATAACTACTGAAGTTGACAGGAAACTATATGACTTCTATATGTAGAACGAGAGATTATAGTGTGCTGTGCATTTCTACATACGTTCGACCATTTTCGTGTGAATAACTTTTGCAATAATACCAAAACCCTATTTTCCTGGAATTTTAAGAAATAAATTAGGAAATCTTTGCGAGATCATAACTTCTGAAGTCGACAGGCAACTATATGACTTTTATTTGTAGAACGAGAGATCACAGTGTGCTGTGCATTTCTACATACGTTCGACCATTTTCGTGTGAATAACTTTTGCAATAATACCAAAACCCTATTTTCCTGGAATTTTAAGAAATAAAATTAGGAAATCTTTGCGAGATCATAACTTCTTAAGTCGACAGGCAACTATATGACTTCTATATGTAGAACGAGAGATCACAGTGTGCTGTGCATTTCTACATACGTTCGACCATTTTCGTGTGAATAAACTATTGCAATAATACCAAAACCCTATTTTCCTGGAATTTTAAGAAATAAAATTAGGAAATCTTTGCGAGATCATAACTTCTTAAGTCGACAGGCAACTATATGACTTCTATATGTAGAACGAGAGATCACAGTGTGCTGTGCATTTCTACATACGTTCGACCATTTTCGTGTGAATAACTTTTGCAATAATACCAAAACCCTATTTTCCTGGAATTTTAAGAAATAAAATTAGGGAATCTTTGCGAGATCATAACTTCTGAAGTCGACAGGCAACTATATAACTTCTATCTGTAGAACGAGAGATCACAGTGTGCTGTGCATTTCTACATGTGTTCGACCAATTTCGTGTAAATAACTTTTGCAAAAGTACCAAAAACCTATTTTTTTGGAATTTTAAGAAATATAACTAGGAAATCTTTGCGAGATCATAACTTCTGAAGTCGACAGGCAACTATATAACTTCTATCTGTAGAACGAGAGATCACAGTGTGCTGTGCATTTCACATACGTTCGACCATTTTCGTGTGAATAACTTTTGCAATAATACCAAAACCCTATTTTCCTGGAATTTTAAGAAATAAAATTAGGGAATCTTTGCGAGATCATAACTTCTGAAGTCGACAGGCAACTATATAACTTCTATCTGTAGAACGAGAGATCACAGTGTGCTGTGCATTTCTACATGTGTTCGACCAATTTCGTGTAAATAACTTTTGCAAAAGTACCAAAAACCTATTTTTTTGGAATTTTAAGAAATATAACTAGGAAATCTTTGCGAGATCATAACTTCTGAAGTCGACAGGCAACTATATAACTTCTATCTGTAGAACGAGAGATCACAGTGTGCTGTGCATTTCCTACATGTGTTCGACCAATTTCGTGTGAATAATTTTTGCAATAGTACCAAAAACCTATTTTTCTGTAATTTTAAGAAATAAAATTAGGAAATCTTTGCGAGATCATAACTTCTGAAGTCGACAGGCAACTATATAACTTCTATCTGTAGAACGAGAGATCACAGTGTGCTGTCATTTCTACATAAGTTCGACCATTTTCGTGTGAATAACTATTGCAATAATACCAAAACCCTATTTTCCTGGAATTTTAAGAAATAAAATTAGGAAATCTTTGCGAGATCATAACTTCTTAAGTCGACAGGCAACTATATGACTTCTATATGTAGAACGAGAGATCACAGTGTGCTGTGCATTTCTACATACGTTCGACCATTTTCGTGTGAATAACTTTTGCAATAATACCAAAACCCTATTTTCCTGGAATTTTAAGAAATAAAATTAGGAAATCTTTGCGAGATCATAACTTCTGAAGTCGACAGGCAACTATATTACTTCTATATGTAGAACGAGAGATCACAGTGTGCTGTGCATTTCTACATACGTTCGACCATTTTCGTGTGAATAACTTTTGCAATAATACCAAAACCCTCAGTTTCCTGTGAATTTAAGAATAAAATTAGGAAATCTCTGGCTTCTTTTGTGGGAGATTGTTAATTCGGATGGCTATCGATGGATAGTTCTTAGTACTGGAGATCAAACTCGAAGTCGACAGGCAACTATATAACTTCTATCTGTAGAACGAGAGATCACAGTGTGCTGTGCATTTCTACATGTGTTCGACCAATTTCGTGTAAATAACTTTTGCAAAAGTACCAAAAACCTATTTTTTTGGAATTTTAAGAAATATAACTAGGAAATCTTTGCGAGATCATAACTTCTGAAGTCGACAGGCAACTATATAACTTCTATCTGTAGAACGAGAGATCACAGTGTGCTGTGCATTTCTACATACGTTCGACCATTTTCGTGTGAATAACTTTTGCAATAATACCAAAACCCTATTTTCCTGGAATTTTAAGAAATAAAATTAGGAAATCTTTGCGAGATCATAACTACTGAAGTCGACAGGAAACTATATGACTTCTATATGTAGAACGAGAGATCACAGTGTGCTGTGCATTTCTACATACGTTCGACCATTTTCGTGTGAATAACTATTGCAATAATACCAAAACCCTATTTTCCTGGAATTTTAAGAAATAAAATTAGGAAATCTTTGCGAGATCATAACTACTGAAGTCGACAGGAAACTATATGACTTCTATATGTAGAACGAGAGATCACAGTGTGCTGTGCATTTCTACATACGTTCGACCATTTTCGTGTGAATAACTTTTGCAATAATACCAAAACCCTATTTTCCTGGAATTTTAAGAAATAAATTAGGAAATCTTTGCGAGATCATAACTTCTTAAGTCGACAGGCAACTATATGACTTCTATATGTAGAACGAGAGATCACAGTGTGCTGTGCATTTCTACATACGTTCGACCATTTTCGTGCGAATAACTTTTGCAATAATACCAAAACACTATTTTCCTGGAATTTTAAGAAATAAAATTAGGAAATCTTTGCGAGATCATAACTTCTGAAGTCGACAGGCAACTATATGACTTCTATATGTAGAACGAGAGATCACAGTGTGCTGTGCATTTCTACATACGTTCGACCATTTTCGTGGGAATAACTATTGCAACAATACCAAAACCCTATTTTCCTGGAATTTTAAGAAATAAAATTAGGAAATCTTTGCGAGATCATAACTTCTGAAGTCGACAGGCAACTATATGACTTCTATATGTAGAACGAGAGATCACAGTGTGCTGTGCATTTCTACATACGTTCGACCATTTTCGTGTGAATAACTATTGCAATAATACCAAAACCCTATTTTCCTGGAATTTTAAGAAATAAAATTAGGAAATCTTTGCGAGATCATAACTTCTTAAGTCGACAGGCAACTATATGACTTCTATATGTAGAACGAGAGATCACAGTGTGCTGTGCATTTCTACATACGTTCGACCATTTTCGTGTGAATAACTTTTGCAATAATAAAAACCCTATTTTCCTGGAATTTTAAGAAATAAAATTAGGAAATCTTTGCGAGATCATAACTTCTGAAGTAGACAGGCAACTAAATGACTTCTATATGTAGAACGAGAGATCACAGTGTGCTGTGCATTTCTACATACGTTCGACCATTTTCGTGTGAATAACTATTGCAATAATACCAAAACCCTATTTTCCTGGAATTTTAAGAAATAAAATTAGGAAATCTTTGCGAGATCATAACTTCTTAAGTCGACAGGCAACTATATGACTTCTATATGTAGAACGAGAGATCACAGTGTGCTGTGCATTTCTACATACGTTCGACCATTTTCGTGCGAATAACTATTGCAATAACACCAAAACCCTATTTTCCTGGAATTTTAAGAAATAAAATTAGGAAATCTTTGCGAGATCATAACTTCTGAAGTCGACAGGCAACTATATGACTTCTATATGTAGAACGAGAGATCACAGTGTGCTGTGCATTTCTACATAAGTTCGACCATTTTCGTGTGAATAACTTTTGCAATAATACCAAAACCCTATTTTCCTGGAATTTTAAGAAATAAAATTAGGAAATCTTTGCGAGATCATAACTTCTGAAGTCGACAGGCAACTAAATGACTTCTATATGTAGAACGAGAGATCACAGTGTGCTGTGCATTTCTACATACGTTCGACCATTTTCGTGTGAATAACTTTTGCAATAATACCAAAACCCTATTTTTCTGGAATTTTAAGAAATAAAATTAGGAAATCTTTGCGAGATCATAACTTCTGAAGTCGACAGGCAACTATATAACTTCTATCTGTAGAACGAGAGATCACAGTGTGCTGTGCATTTCTACATGTGTTCGACCAATTTCGTGTGAATAACTTTTGCAATAATACCAAAACCCTATTTTCCTGGAATTTTAAGAAATAAAATTAGGAAATCTTTGCGAGATCATAACTTCTGAAGTCGACAGGCAACTATATGACTTTTATTTGTAGAACGAGAGATCACAGTGTGCTGTGCATTTCTACATACGTTCGACCATTTTCGTGTGAATAACTTTTGCAATAATACCAAAACCCTATTTTCCTGGAATTTTAAGAAATAAAATTAGGAAATCTTTGCGAGATCATAACTTCTGAAGTCGACAGGCAACTATATGACTTCTATATGTAGAACGAGAGATCACAGTGTGCTGTGCATTTCTACATACGTTCGACCATTTTCGTGTGAATAACTTTTGCAATAATACCAAAACCCTATTTTCCTGGAATTTTAAGAAATAAAATTAGGAAATCTTTGCGAGATCATAACTTCTGAAGTCGACAGGCAACTATATGACTTCTATATGTAGAACGAGAGATCACAGTGTGCTGTGCATTTCTACATACGTTCGACCATTTTCGTGTGAATAACTTTTGCAATAATACCAAAACCCTATTTTCCTGGAATTTTAAGAAATAAAATTAGGAAATCTTTGCGAGATCATAACTTCTGAAGTCGACAGGCAACTATATGACTTCTATATGTAGAACGAGAGATCACAGTGTGCTGTGCATTTCTACATACGTTCGACCATTTTCGTGTGAATAACTTTTGCAATAATACCAAAACCCTATTTTCCTGGAATTTTAAGAAATAAAATTAGGAAATCTTTGCGAGATCATAACTTCTGAAGTCGACAGGCAACTATATGACTTCTATATGTAGAACGAGAGATCACAGTGTGCTGTGCATTTCTACATACGTTCGACCATTTTCGTGTGAATAACTTTTGCAATAATACCAAAACCCTATTTTCCTGGAATTTTAAGAAATAAAATTAGGAAATCTTTGCGAGATCATAACTTCTGAAGTCGACAGGCAACTATATGACTTCTATATGTAGAACGAGAGATCACAGTGTGCTGTGCATTTCTACATACGTTCGACCATTTTCGTGTGAATAACTTTTGCAATAATACCAAAACCCTATTTTCCTGGAATTTTAAGAAATAAAATTAGGAAATCTTTGCGAGATCATAACTTCTGAAGTCGACAGGCAACTATATGACTTCTATATGTAGAACGAGAGATCACAGTGTGCTGTGCATTTCTACATACGTTCGACCATTTTCGTGTGAATAACTTTTGCAATAATACCAAAACCCTATTTTCCTGGAATTTTAAGAAATAAAATTAGGAAATCTTTGCGAGATCATAACTTCTGAAGTCGACAGGCAACTATATGACTTCTATATGTAGAACGAGAGATCACAGTGTGCTGTGCATTTCTACATACGTTCGACCATTTTCGTGTGAATAACTATTGCAATAATACCAAAACCCTATTTTCCTGGAATTTTAAGAAATAAAATTAGGAAATCTTTGCGAGATCATAACTTCTTAAGTCGACAGGCAACTATATGACTTCTATATGTAGAACGAGAGATCACAGTGTGCTGTGCATTTCTACATACGTTCGACCATTTTCGTGTGAATAACTTTTGCAATAATACCAAAACCCTATTTTCCTGGAATTTTAAGAAATAAAATTAGGAAATCTTTGCGAGATCATAACTTCTGAAGTCGACAGGCAACTATATGACTTCTATATGTAGAACGAGAGATCACAGTGTGCTGTGCATTTCTACATACGTTCGACCATTTTCGTGTGAATAACTTTTGCAATAATACCAAAACCCTATTTTCCTGGAATTTTAAGAAATAAAATTAGGAAATCTTTGCGAGATCATAACTTCTGAAGTCGACAGGCAACTATATGACTTCTATATGTAGAACGAGAGATCACAGTGTGCTGTGCATTTCTACATACGTTCGACCATTTTCGTGTGAATAACTTTTGCAATAATACCAAAACCCTATTTTCCTGGAATTTTAAGAAATAAAATTAGGAAATCTTTGCGAGATCATAACTTCTGAAGTCGACAGGCAACTATATGACTTCTATATGTAGAACGAGAGATCACAGTGTGCTGTGCATTTCTACATACGTTCGACCATTTTCGTGTGAATAACTTTTGCAATAATACCAAAACCCTATTTTCCTGGAATTTTAAGAAATAAAATTAGGAAATCTTTGCGAGATCATAACTTCTGAAGTCGACAGGCAACTATATGACTTCTATATGTAGAACGAGAGATCACAGTGTGCTGTGCATTTCTACATACGTTCGACCATTTTCGTGTGAATAACTTTTGCAATAATACCAAAACCCTATTTTCCTGGAATTTTAAGAAATAAAATTAGGAAATCTTTGCGAGATCATAACTTCTGAAGTCGACAGGCAACTATATGACTTCTATATGTAGAACGAGAGATCACAGTGTGCTGTGCATTTCTACATACGTTCGACCATTTTCGTGTGAATAACTATTTGCAATAATACCAAAACCCTATTTTCCTGGAATTTTAAGAAATAAAATTAGGAAATCTTTGCGAGATCATAACTTCTGAAGTCGACAGGCAACTATATGACTTCTATATGTAGAACGAGAGATCACAGTGTGCTGTGCATTTCTACATACGTTCGACCATTTTCGTGTGAATAACTTTTGCAATAATACCAAAACCCTATTTTCCTGGAATTTTAAGAAATAAAATTAGGAAATCTTTGCGAGATCATAACTTCTGAAGTCGACAGGCAACTATATGACTTCTATATGTAGAACGAGAGATCACAGTGTGCTGTGCATTTCTACATACGTTCGACCATTTTCGTGTGAATTAACTTATTGCAATAATACCAAAACCCTATTTTCCTGGAATTTTAAGAAATAAAATTAGGAAATCTTTGCGAGATCATAACTTCTTAAGTCGACAGGCAACTATATGACTTCTATATGTAGAACGAGAGATCACAGTGTGCTGTGCATTTCTACATACGTTCGACCATTTTCGTGTGAATAACTTTTGCAATAATACCAAAACCCTATTTTCCTGGAATTTTAAGAAATAAAATTAGGAAATCTTTGCGAGATCATAACTTCTGAAGTCGACAGGCAACTATATGACTTCTATATGTAGAACGAGAGATCACAGTGTGCTGTGCATTTCTACATACGTTCGACCATTTTCGTGTGAATAACTTTTGCAATAATACCAAAACCCTATTTTCCTGGAATTTTAAGAAATAAAATTTGGAAATCTTTGCGAGATCATAACTTCTGAAGTCGACAGGCAACTATATGACTTCTATATGTAGAACGAGAGATCACAGTGTGCTGTGCATTTCTACATACGTTCGACCATTTTCGTGTGAATAACTTTTGCAATAATACCAAAACCCTATTTTCCTGGAATTTTAAGAAATAAAATTAGGAAATCTTTGCGAGATCATAACTTCTGAAGTCGACAGGCAACTATATGACTTCTATATGTAGAACGAGAGATCACAGTGTGCTGTGCATTTCTACATGTGTTCGACCAATTTCGTGTGAATAACTTTTGCAATAGTACCAAAACCCTATTTTTCTGGAATTTTAAGAAATAAAATTAGGAAATCTTTGCGAGATCATAACTTCTGAAGTCGACAGGCAACTATATAACTTCTATCTGTAGAACGAGAGATCACAGTGTGCTGTGCATTTCTACATACGTTCGACCATTTTCGTGTGAATAACTTTTGCAATAATACCAAAACCCTATTTTCCTGGAATTTTAAGAAATAACATTAGGAAATCTTTGCGAGATCATAACTTCTGAAGTCGACAGGCAACTATATGACTTCTATATGTAGAACGAGAGATCACAGTGTGCTGTGCATTTCTACATACGTTCGACCATTTTCGTGTGAATAACTTTTGCAATAATACCAAAACCCTATTTTCCTGGAATTTTAAGAAATAAAATTAGGAAATCTTTGCGAGATCATAACTTCTGAAGTCGACAGGCAACTATATGACTTCTATATGTAGAACGAGAGATCACAGTGTGCTGTGCATTTCTACATACGTTCGACCATTTTCGTGTGAATAACTTTTGCAATAATACCAAAACCCTATTTTCCTGGAATTTTAAGAAATAAAATTAGGAAATCTTTGCGAGATCATAACTTCTGAAGTCGACAGGCAACTATATGACTTCTATATGTAGAACGAGAGATCACAGTGTGCTGTGCATTTCTACATACGTTCGACCATTTTCGTGTGAATAACTTTTGCAATAATACCAAAACCCTATTTTCCTGGAATTTTAAGAAATAAAATTAGGAAATCTTTGCGAGATCATAACTTCTGAAGTCGACAGGCAACTATATGACTTCTATATGTAGAACGAGAGATCACAGTGTGCTGTGCATTTCTACATACGTTCGACCATTTTCGTGTGAATAACTTTTGCAATAATACCAAAACCCTATTTTCCTGGAATTTTAAGAAATAAAATTAGGAAATCTTTGCGAGATCATAACTTCTGAAGTCGACAGGCAACTATATGACTTCTATATGTAGAACGAGAGATCACAGTGTGCTGTGCATTTCTACATACGTTCGACCATTTTCGTGTGAATAACTTTTGCAATAATACCAAAACCCTATTTTCCTGGAATTTTAAGAAATAAAATTAGGAAATCTTTGCGAGATCATAACTTCTGAAGTCGACAGGCAACTATATGACTTCTATTTGTAGAACGAGAGATCACAGTGTGCTGTGCATTTCTACATACGTTCGACCATTTTCGTGTGAATAACTTTTGCAATAATACCAAAACCCTATTTTCCTGGAATTTTAAGAAATAAAATTAGGAAATCTTTGCGAGATCATAACTTCTGAAGTCGACAGGCAACTATATGACTTCTATATGTAGAACGAGAGATCACAGTGTGCTGTGCATTTCTACATACGTTCGACCAATTTCGTGTGAATAACTTTTGCAATAATACCAAAACCCTATTTTTCTGGAATTTTAAGAAATAAAATTAGGAAATCTTTGCGAGATCATAACTTCTGAAGTCGACAGGCAACTATATGACTTCTATATGTAGAACGAGAGATCACAGTGTGCTGTGCATTTCTACATACGTTCGACCATTTTCGTGTGAATAACTTTTGCAATAATACCAAAACCCTATTTTCCTGGAATTTTAAGAAATAAAATTAGGAAATCTTTGCGAGATCATAACTTCTGAAGTCGACAGGCAACTATATGACTTCTATATGTAGAACGAGAGATCACAGTGTGCTGTGCATTTCTACATACGTTCGACCATTTTCGTGTGAATAACTTTTGCAATAATACCAAAACCCTATTTTCCTGGAATTTTAAGAAATAAAATTAGGAAATCTTTGCGAGATCATAACTTCTGAAGTCGACAGGCAACTATATGACTTCTATATGTAGAACGAGAGATCACAGTGTGCTGTGCATTTCTACATACGTTCGACCATTTTCGTGTGAATAACTATTGCAATAATACCAAAACCCTATTTTCCTGGAATTTTAAGAAATAAAATTAGGAAATCTTTGCGAGATCATAACTTCTTAAGTCGACAGGCAACTATATGACTTCTATATGTAGAACGAGAGATCACAGTGTGCTGTGCATTTCTACATACGTTCGACCATTTTCGTGTGAATAACTTTTGCAATAATACCAAAACCCTATTTTCCTGGAATTTTAAGAAATAAAATTAGGAAATCTTTGCGAGATCATAACTTCTGAAGTCGACAGGCAACTATATGACTTCTATATGTAGAACGAGAGATCACAGTGTGCTGTGCATTTCTACATACGTTCGACCATTTTCGTGTGAATAACTATTGCAATAATACCAAAACCCTATTTTCCTGGAATTTTAAGAAATAAAATTAGGAAATCTTTGCGAGATCATAACTTCTTAAGTCGACAGGCAACTATATGACTTCTATATGTAGAACGAGAGATCACAGTGTGCTGTGCATTTCTACATACGTTCGACCATTTTCGTGTGAATAACTTTTGCAATAATACCAAAACCCTATTTTCCTGGAATTTTAAGAAATAAAATTAGGAAATCTTTGCGAGATCATAACTTCTGAAGTCGACAGGCAACTATATGACTTCTATATGTAGAACGAGAGATCACAGTGTGCTGTGCATTTCTACATACGTTCGACCATTTTCGTGTGAATAACTTTTGCAATAATACCAAAACCCTATTTTTCTGGAATTTTAAGAAATAAAATTAGGAAATCTTTGCGAGATCATAACTTCTGAAGTCGACAGGCAACTATATAACTTCTATCTGTAGAACGAGAGATCACAGTGTGCTGTGCATTTCTACATGTGTTCGACCAATTTCGTGTGAATAACTTTTGCAATAGTACCAAAACCCTATTTTTCTGGAATTTTAAGAAATAAAATTAGGAAATCTTTGCGAGATCATAACTTCTGAAGTCGACAGGCAACTATATGACTTCTATATGTAGAACGAGAGATCACAGTGTGCTGTGCATTTCTACATACGTTCGACCATTTTCGTGTGAATAACTTTTGCAATAATACCAAAACCCTATTTTCCTGGAATTTTAAGAAATAAAATTAGGAAATCTTTGCGAGATCATAACTTCTGAAGTCGACAGGCAACTATATGACTTCTATATGTAGAACGAGAGATCACAGTGTGCTGTGCATTTCTACATACGTTCGACCATTTTCGTGTGAATAACTTTTGCAATAATACCAAAACCCTATTTTCCTGGAATTTTAAGAAATAAAATTAGGAAATCTTTGCGAGATCATAACTTCTGAAGTCGACAGGCAACTATATGACTTCTATATGTAGAACGAGAGATCACAGTGTGCTGTGCATTTCTACATACGTTCGACCATTTTCGTGTGAATAACTTTTGCAATAATACCAAAACCCTATTTTCCTGGAATTTTAAGAAATAAAATTAGGAAATCTTTGCGAGATCATAACTTCTGAAGTCGACAGGCAACTATATGACTTCTATATGTAGAACGAGAGATCACAGTGTGCTGTGCATTTCTACATACGTTCGACCATTTTCGTGTGAATAACTTTTGCAATAATACCAAAACCCTATTTTCCTGGAATTTTAAGAAATAAAATTAGGAAATCTTTGCGAGATCATAACTTCTGAAGTCGACAGGCAACTATATGACTTCTATATGTAGAACGAGAGATCACAGTGTGCTGTGCATTTCTACATACGTTCGACCATTTTCGTGTGAATAACTTTTGCAATAATACCAAAACCCTATTTTCCTGGAATTTTAAGAAATAAAATTAGGAAATCTTTGCGAGATCATAACTTCTGAAGTCGACAGGCAACTATATGACTTCTATATGTAGAACGAGAGATCACAGTGTGCTGTGCATTTCTACATACGTTCGACCATTTTCGTGTGAATAACTTTTGCAATAATACCAAAACCCTATTTTCCTGGAATTTTAAGAAATAAAATTAGGAAATCTTTGCGAGATCATAACTTCTGAAGTCGACAGGCAACTATATGACTTCTATCTGTAGAACGAGAGATCACAGTGTGCTGTGCATTTCTACATACGTTCGACCAATTTCGTGTGAATAACTTTTGCAATAGTACCAAAACCCTATTTTCCTGGAATTTTAAGAAATAAAATTAGGAAATCTTTGCGAGATCATAACTTCTGAAGTCGACAGGCAACTATATGACTTCTATATGTAGAACGAGAGATCACAGTGTGCTGTGCATTTCTACATACGTTCGACCATTTTCGTGTGAATAACTTTTGCAATAATACCAAAACCCTATTTTCCTGGAATTTTAAGAAATAAAATTAGGAAATCTTTGCGAGATCATAACTTCTGAAGTCGACAGGCAACTATATGACTTCTATATGTAGAACGAGAGATCACAGTGTGCTGTGCATTTCTACATACGTTCGACCATTTTCGTGTGAATAACTTTTGCAATAATACCAAAACCCTATTTTCCTGGAATTTTAAGAAATAAAATTAGGAAATCTTTGCGAGATCATAACTTCTGAAGTCGACAGGCAACTATATGACTTCTATATGTAGAACGAGAGATCACAGTGTGCTGTGCATTTCTACATACGTTCGACCATTTTCGTGTGAATAACTTTTGCAATAATACCAAAACCCTATTTTCCTGGAATTTTAAGAAATAAAATTAGGAAATCTTTGCGAGATCATAACTTCTGAAGTCGACAGGCAACTATATGACTTCTATCTGTAGAACGAGAGATCACAGTGTGCTGTGCATTTCTACATACGTTCGACCAATTTCGTGTGAATAACTTTTGCAATAATACCAAAACCCTATTTTCCTGGAATTTTAAGAAATAAAATTAGGAAATCTTTGCGAGATCATAACTTCTGAAGTCGACAGGCAACTATATGACTTCTATATGTAGAACGAGAGATCACAGTGTGCTGTGCATTTCTACATACGTTCGACCATTTTCGTGTGAATAACTTTTGCAATAATACCAAAACCCTATTTTCCTGGAATTTTAAGAAATAAAATTAGGAAATCTTTGCGAGATCATAACTTCTGAAGTCGACAGGCAACTATATGACTTCTATATGTAGAACGAGAGATCACAGTGTGCTGTGCATTTCTACATACGTTCGACCATTTTCGTGTGAATAACTTTTGCAATAATACCAAAACCCTATTTTCCTGGAATTTTAAGAAATAAAATTAGGAAATCTTTGCGAGATCATAACTTCTGAAGTCGACAGGCAACTATATGACTTCTATATGTAGAACGAGAGATCACAGTGTGCGGTGCATTTCTACATACGTTCGACCATTTTCGTGTGAATAACTTTTGCAATAATACCAAAACCCTATTTTCCTGGAATTTTAAGAAATAAAATTAGGAAATCTTTGCGAGATCATAACTTCTGAAGTCGACAGGCAACTATATGACTTCTATATGTAGAACGAGAGATCACAGTGTGCTGTGCATTTCTACATACGTTCGACCATTTTCGTGTGAATAACTTTTGCAATAATACCAAAACCCTATTTTCCTGGAATTTTAAGAAATAAAATTAGGAAATCTTTGCGAGATCATAACTTCTGAAGTCGACAGGCAACTATATGACTTTTATTTGTAGAACGAGAGATCACAGTGTGCTGTGCATTTCTACATACGTTCGACCATTTTCGTGTGAATAACTTTTGCAATAATACCAAAACCCTATTTTCCTGGAATTTTAAGAAATAAAATTAGGAAATCTTTGCGAGATCATAACTTCTGAAGTCGACAGGCAACTAAATGACTTCTATATGTAGAACGAGAGATCACAGTGTGCTGTGCATTTCTACATACGTTCGACCATTTTCGTGTGAATAACTTTTGCAATAATACCAAAACCCTATTTTCCTGGAATTTTAAGAAATAAAATTAGGAAATCTTTGCGAGATCATAACTTCTGAAGTCGACAGGCAACTATATGACTTCTATATGTAGAACGAGAGATCACAGTGTGCTGTGCATTTCTACATACGTTCGACCATTTTCGTGTGAATAACTTTTGCAATAATACCAAAACCCTATTTTCCTGGAATTTTAAGAAATAAAATTAGGAAATCTTTGCGAGATCATAACTTCTGAAGTCGACAGGCAACTATATGACTTCTATATGTAGAACGAGAGATCACAGTGTGCTGTGCATTTCTACATACGTTCGACCATTTTCGTGTGAATAACTTTTGCAATAATACCAAAACCCTATTTTCCTGGAATTTTAAGAAATAAAATTAGGAAATCTTTGCGAGATCATAACTTCTGAAGTCGACAGGCAACTATATGACTTCTATATGTAGAACGAGAGATCACAGTGTGCTGTGCATTTCTACATACGTTCGACCATTTTCGTGTGAATAACTTTTGCAATAATACCAAAACCCTATTTTCCTGGAATTTTAAGAAATAAAATTAGGAAATCTTTGCGAGATCATAACTTCTGAAGTCGACAGGCAACTATATGACTTCTATATGTAGAACGAGAGATCACAGTGTGCTGTGCATTTCTACATACGTTCGACCATTTTCGTGTGAATAACTTTTGCAATAATACCAAAACCCTATTTTCCTGGAATTTTAAGAAATAAAATTAGGAAATCTTTGCGAGATCATAACTTCTGAAGTCGACAGGCAACTATATGACTTCTATATGTAGAACGAGAGATCACAGTGTGCTGTGCATTTCTACATACGTTCGACCATTTTCGTGTGAATAACTTTTGCAATAATACCAAAACCCTATTTTCCTGGAATTTTAAGAAATAAAATTAGGAAATCTTTGCGAGATCATAACTTCTGAAGTCGACAGGCAACTATATAACTTCTATATGTAGAACGAGAGATCACAGTGTGCTGTGCATTTCTACATGTGTTCGACCATTTTCGTGTGAATAACTTTTGCAATAATACCAAAACCCTATTTTTCTGGAATTTTAAGAAATAAAATTAGGAAATCTTTGCGAGATCATAACTTCTGAAGTCGACAGGCAACTATATAACTTCTATCTGTAGAACGAGAGATCACAGTGTGCTGTGCATTTCTACATGTGTTCGACCAATTTCGTGTGAATAACTTTTGCAATAGTACCAAAACCCTATTTTCCTGGAATTTTAAGAAATAAAATTAGGAAATCTTTGCGAGATCATAACTTCTGAAGTCGACAGGCAACTATATAACTTCTATCTGTAGAACGAGAGATCACAGTGTGCTGTGCATTTCTACATACGTTCGACCATTTTCGTGTGAATAACTTTTGCAATAATACCAAAACCCTATTTTCCTGGAATTTTAAGAAATAAAATTAGGAAATCTTTGCGAGATCATAACTTCTGAAGTCGACAGGCAACTATATGACTTCTATATGTAGAACGAGAGATCACAGTGTGCTGTGCATTTCTACATACGTTCGACCAATTTCGTGTGAATAACTTTTGCAATAGAATACCAAAACCCTATTTTCCTGGAATTTTAAGAAATAAAATTAGGAAATCTTTGCGAGATCATAACTTCTGAAGTCGACAGGCAACTATATGACTTCTATATGTAGAACGAGAGATCACAGTGTGCTGTGCATTTCTACATACGTTCGACCATTTTCGTGTGAATAACTTTTGCAATAATACCAAAACCCTATTTTCCTGGAATTTTAAGAAATAAAATTAGGAAATCTTTGCGAGATCATAACTTCTGAAGTCGACAGGCAACTATATGACTTCTATCTGTAGAACGAGAGATCACAGTGTGCTGTGCATTTCTACATACGTTCGACCAATTTCGTGTGAATAACTTTTGCAATAATACCAAAACCCTATTTTTCTGGAATTTTAAGAAATAAAATTAGGAAATCTTTGCGAGATCATAACTTCTGAAGTCGACAGGCAACTATATGACTTCTATATGTAGAACGAGAGATCACAGTGTGCTGTGCATTTCTACATACGTTCGACCATTTTCGTGTGAATAACTTTTGCAATAATACCAAAACCCTATTTTCCTGGAATTTTAAGAAATAAAATTAGGAAATCTTTGCGAGATCATAACTTCTGAAGTCGACAGGCAACTATAATGACTTCTATATGTAGAACGAGAGATCACAGTGTGCTGTGCATTTCTACATACCGTTCGACCATTTTCGTGTGAATAACTTTTGCAATAATACCAAAACCCTATTTTCCTGGAATTTTAAGAAATAAAATTAGGAAATCTTTGCGAGATCATAACTTCTGAAGTCGACAGGCAACTATATGACTTCTATCTGTAGAACGAGAGATCACAGTGTGCTGTGCATTTCTACATACGTTCGACCAATTTCGTGTGAATAACTTTTGCAATAATACCAAAACCCTATTTTCCTGGAATTTTAAGAAATAAAATTAGGAAATCTTTGCGAGATCATAACTTCTGAAGTCGACAGGCAACTATATGACTTCTATATGTAGAACGAGAGATCACAGTGTGCTGTGCATTTCTACATACGTTCGACCATTTTCGTGTGAATAACTTTTGCAATAATACCAAAACCCTATTTTCCTGGAATTTTAAGAAATAAAATTAGGAAATCTTTGCGAGATCATAACTTCTGAAGTCGACAGGCAACTATATAACTTCTATATGTAGAACGAGAGATCACAGTGTGCTGTGCATTTCTACATGTGTTCGACCAATTTCGTGTGAATAACTTTTGCAATAATACCAAAACCCTATTTTTCTGGAATTTTAAGAAATAAAATTAGGAAATCTTTGCGAGATCATAACTTCTGAAGTCGACAGGCAACTATATAACTTCTATATGTAGAACGAGAGATCACAGTGTGCTTTGCATTTCTACATACGTTCGACCATTTTCGTGTGAATAACTTTTGCAATAATACCAAAACCCTATTTTCCTGGAATTTTAAGAAATAAAATTAGGAAATCTTTGCGAGATCATAACTTCTGAAGTCGACAGGCAACTATATGACTTCTATATGTAGAACGAGAGATCACAGTGTGCTGTGCATTTCTACATACGTTCGACCATTTTCGTGTGAATAACTTTTGCAATAATACCAAAACCCTATTTTCCTGGAATTTTAAGAAATAAAATTAGGAAATCTTTGCGAGATCATAACTTCTGAAGTCGACAGGCAACTATATGACTTCTATATGTAGAACGAGAGATCACAGTGTGCTGTGCATTTCTACATACGTTCGACCATTTTCGTGTGAATAACTTTTGCAATAATACCAAAACCCTATTTTCCTGGAATTTTAAGAAATAAAATTAGGAAATCTTTGCGAGATCATAACTTCTGAAGTCGACAGGCAACTATATGACTTCTATATGTAGAACGAGAGATCACAGTGTGCTGTGCATTTCTACATACGTTCGACCATTTTCGTGTGAATAACTTTTGCAATAATACCAAAACCCTATTTTCCTGGAATTTTAAGAAATAAAATTAGGAAATCTTTGCGAGATCATAACTTCTGAAGTCGACAGGCAACTATATGACTTCTATATGTAGAACGAGAGATCACAGTGTGCTGTGCATTTCTACATACGTTCGACCATTTTCGTGTGAATAACTATTGCAATAATACCAAAACCCTATTTTCCTGGAATTTTAAGAAATAAAATTAGGAAATCTTTGCGAGATCATAACTTCTTAAGTCGACAGGCAACTATATGACTTCTATATGTAGAACGAGAGATCACAGTGTGCTGTGCATTTCTACATACGTTCGACCATTTTCGTGTGAATAACTTTTGCAATAATACCAAAACCCTATTTTCCTGGAATTTTAAGAAATAAAATTAGGAAATCTTTGCGAGATCATAACTTCTGAAGTCGACAGGCAACTAAATGACTTCTATATGTAGAACGAGAGATCACAGTGTGCTGTGCATTTCTACATACGTTCGACCATTTTCGTGTGAATAACTTTTGCAATAATACCAAAACCCTATTTTCCTGGAATTTTAAGAAATAAAATTAGGAAATCTTTGCGAGATCATAACTTCTGAAGTCGACAGGCAACTATATAACTTCTATATGTAGAACGAGAGATCACAGTGTGCTGTGCATTTCTACATACGTTCGACCATTTTCGTGTGAATAACTTTTGCAATAATACCAAAACCCTATTTTCCTGGAATTTTAAGAAATAAAATTAGGAAATCTTTGCGAGATCATAACTTCTGAAGTCGACAGGCAACTATATGACTTTTATTTGTAGAACGAGAGATCACAGTGTGCTGTGCATTTCTACATACGTTCGACCATTTTCGTGTGAATAACTTTTGCAATAATACCAAAACCCTATTTTCCTGGAATTTTAAGAAATAAAATTAGGAAATCTTTGCGAGATCATAACTTCTGAAGTCGACAGGCAACTATATGACTTCTATATGTAGAACGAGAGATCAAAGTGTGCTGTGCATTTCTACATACGTTCGACCATTTTCGTGTGAATAACTTTTGCAATAATACCAAAACCCTATTTTCCTGGAATTTTAAGAAATAAAATTAGGAAATCTTTGCGAGATCATAACTTCTGAAGTCGACAGGCAACTATATGACTCTTATATGTAGAACGAGAGATCACAGTGTGCTGTGCATTTCTACATACGTTCGACCAATTTCGTGTGAATAACTTTTGCAATAATACCAAAACCCTATTTTCCTGGAATTTTAAGAAATAAAATTAGGAAATCTTTGCGAGATCATAACTTCTGAAGTCGACAGGCAACTATATAACTTCTATCTGTAGAACGAGAGATCACAGTGTGCTGTGCATTTCTACATACCTTCGACCAATTTCGTGTGAATAACTTTTGCAATAATACCAAAACCCTATTTTCCTGGAATTTTAAGAAATAAAATTAGGAAATCTTTGCGAGATCATACTTCTGAAGTCGACAGGCAACTATATGACTTCAATATGTAGAACGAGAGATCACAGTGTGCTGTGCATTTCTACATACGTTCGACCATTTTCGTGTGAATAACTTTTGCAATAATACCAAAACCCTATTTTCCTGGAATTTTAAGAAATAAAATTAGGAAATCTTTGCGAGATCATAACTTCTGAAGTCGACAGGCAACTATATGACTTCTATATGTAGAACGAGAGATCACAGTGTGCTGTGCATTTCTACATACGTTCGACCATTTTCGTGTGAATAACTTTTGCAATAATACCAAAACCCTATTTTCCTGGAATTTTAAGAAATAAAATTAGGAAATCTTTGCGAGATCATAACTTCTGAAGTCGACAGGCAACTAAATGACTTCTATATGTAGAACGAGAGATCACAGTGTGCTGTGCATTTCTACATACGTTCGACCATTTTCGTGTGAATAACTTTTGCAATAATACCAAAACCCTATTTTCCTGGAATTTTAAGAAATAAAATTAGGAAATCTTTGCGAGATCATAACTTCTGAAGTCGACAGGCAACTAAATGACTTCTATATGTAGAACGAGAGATCACAGTGTGCTGTGCATTTCTACATACGTTCGACCATTTTCGTGTGAATAACTTTTGCAATAATACCAAAACCCTATTTTCCTGGAATTTTAAGAAATAAAATTAGGAAATCTTTGCGAGATCATAACTTCTGAAGTCGACAGGCAACTATATGACTTCTATATGTAGAACGAGAGATCACAGTGTGCTTTGCATTTCTACATACGTTCGACCATTTTCGTGTGAATAACTTTTGCAATAATACCAAAACCCTATTTTCCTGGAATTTTAAGAAATAAAATTAGGAAATCTTTGCGAGATCATAACTTCTGAAGTCGACAGGCAACTATATGACTTCTATATGTAGAACGAGAGATCACAGTGTGCTGTGCATTTCTACATAAGTTCGACCATTTTCGTGTGAATAACTTTTGCAATAATACCAAAACCCTATTTTCCTGGAATTTTAAGAAATAAAATTAGGAAATCTTTGCGAGATCATAACTTCTGAAGTCGACAGGCAACTATATGACTTCTATATGTAGAACGAGAGATCACAGTGTGCTTTGCATTTCTACATACGTTCGACCATTTTCGTGTGAATAACTTTTGCAATAATACCAAAACCCTATTTTCCTGGAATTTTAAGAAATAAAATTAGGAAATCTTTGCGAGATCATAACTTCTGAAGTCGACAGGCAACTATATGACTTTTATTTGTAGAACGAGAGATCACAGTGTGCTGTGCATTTCTACATACGTTCGACCATTTTCGTGTGAATAACTTTTGCAATAATACCAAAACCCTATTTTCCTGGAATTTTAAGAAATAAAATTAGGAAATCTTTGCGAGATCATAACTTCTGAAGTCGACAGGCAACTATATGACTTCAATATGTAGAACGAGAGATCACAGTGTGCTGTGCATTTCTACATACGTTCGACCATTTTCGTGTGAATAACTTTTGCAATAATACCAAAACCCTATTTTCCTGGAATTTTAAGAAATAAAATTAGGAAATCTTTGCGAGATCATAACTTCTGAAGTCGACAGGCAACTATATGACTTTTATTTGTAGAACGAGAGATCACAGTGTGCTGTGCATTTCTACATACGTTCGACCATTTTCGTGTGAATAACTTTTGCAATAATACCAAAACCCTATTTTCCTGGAATTTTAAGAAATAAAATTAGGAAATCTTTGCGAGATCATAACTTCTGAAGTCGACAGGCAACTATATGACTTCTATATGTAGAACGAGAGATCACAGTGTGCTTTGCATTTCTACATACGTTCGACCATTTTCGTGTGAATAACTTTTGCAATAATACCAAAACCCTATTTTCCTGGAATTTTAAGAAATAAAATTAGGAAATCTTTGCGAGATCATAACTTCTGAAGTCGACAGGCAACTAAATGACTTCTATATGTAGAACGAGAGATCACAGTGTGCTGTGCATTTCTACATACGTTCGACCATTTTCGTGTGAATAACTTTTGCAATAATACCAAAACCCTATTTTCCTGGAATTTTAAGAAATAAAATTAGGAAATCTTTGCGAGATCATAACTTCTGAAGTCGACAGGCAACTATATGACTTCAATATGTAGAACGAGAGATCACAGTGTGCTGTGCATTTCTACATACGTTCGACCATTTTCGTGTGAATAACTTTTGCAATAATACCAAAACCCTATTTTCCTGGAATTTTAAGAAATAAAATTAGGAAATCTTTGCGAGATCATAACTTCTGAAGTCGACAGGCAACTATATGACTTCTATATGTAGAACGAGAGATCACAGTGTGCTGTGCATTTCTACATACGTTCGACCATTTTCGTGTGAATAACTTTTGCAATAACACCAAAACCCTATTTTCCTGGAATTTTAAGAAATAAAATTAGGAAATCTTTGCGAGATCATAACTTCTGAAGTCGACAGGCAACTATATGACTTCTATATGTAGAACGAGAGATCACAGTGTGCTGTGCATTTCTACATACGTTGGACCATTTTCGTGTGAATAACTTTTGCAATAATACCAAAACCCTATTTTCCTGGAATTTTAAGAAATAAAATTAGGAAATCTTTGCGAGATCATAACTTCTGAAGTCGACAGGCAACTATATGACTTCTATATGTAGAACGAGAGATCACAGTGTGCTTTGCATTTCTACATACGTTCGACCATTTTCGTGTGAATAACTTTTGCAATAATACCAAAACCCTATTTTCCTGGAATTTTAAGAAATAAAATTTAGCGAAATCTTTGCGAGATCATAACTTCTGAAGTCGACAGGCAACTATATGACTTCTATATGTAGAACGAGAGATCACAGTGTGCTTTGCATTTCTACATACGTTCGACCATTTTCGTGTGAATAACTTTTGCAATAATACCAAAACCCTATTTTCCTGGAATTTTAAGAAATAAAATTAGGAAATCTTTGCGAGATCATAACTTCTGAAGTCGACAGGCAACTATATGACTTCTATATGTAGAACGAGAGATCACAGTGTGCGGTGCATTTCTACATACGTTCGACCATTTTCGTGTGAATAACTTTTGCAATAATACCAAAACCCTATTTTCCTGGAATTTTAAGAAATAAAATTAGGAAATCTTTGCGAGATCATAACTTCTGAAGTCGACAGGCAACTATATGACTTCTATATGTAGAACGAGAGATCACAGTGTGCTGTGCATTTCTACATACGTTCGACCATTTTCGTGTGAATAACTTTTGCAATAATACCAAAACCCTATTTTCCTGGAATTTTAAGAAATAACATTAGGAAATCTTTGCGAGATCATAACTTCTGAAGTCGACAGGCAACTATATGACTTCTATATGTAGAACGAGAGATCACAGTGTGCTGTGCATTTCTACATACGTTGGACCATTTTCGTGTGAATAACTTTTGCAATAATACCAAAACCCTATTTTCCTGGAATTTTAAGAAATAAAATTAGGAAATCTTTGCGAATCATAACTTCTGAAGTCGACAGGCAACTATATAACTTCTATCTGTAGAACGAGAGATCACAGTGTGCTGTGCATTTCTAAATGTGTTCGACCAATTTCGTGTGAATAACTTTTGCAATAATACCAAATCCCTATTTTTCTGGAATTTTAAGAAATATAATAAGGAAATCTTTGCGAGATCATAACTTCTGAAGTCGACAGGCAACTATATAACTTCTATCTGTAGAACGAGAGATCACAGTGTGCTGTGCATTTCTACATACGTTCGACCATTTTCGTGTGAATAACTTTTGCAATAATACCAAAACCCTATTTTTCTGGGAATTTAAAGAAATAAAATTAGGAAATCTTTGCGAGATCATAACTTCTGAAGTCGACAGGCAACTATATGACTTTTATTTGTAGAACGAGAGATCACAGTGTGCTGTGCATTTCTACATACGTTCGACCATTTTCGTGTGAATAACTTTTGCAATAATACCAAAACCCTATTTTCCTGGAATTTTAAGAAATAACATTAGGAAATCTTTGCGAGATCATAACTTCTGAAGTCGACAGGCAACTATTATGACTTCTATATGTAGAACGAGAGATCACAGTGTGCTGTGCATTTCTACATACGTTCGACCATTTTCGTGTGAATAACTTTTGCAATAATACCAAAACACTATTTTCCTGGAATTTTAAGAAATAAAATTAGGAAATCTTTGCGAGATCATAACTTCTGAAGTCGACAGGCAACTATATGACTTCTATATGTAGAACGAGAGATCACAGTGTGCTGTGTATATCTACATGTGTTCGACCAATTTCGTGTGAATAACTTTTGCAATAATACCAAAACCCTATTTTTCTGGAATTTTAAGAAATAAAATTAGGAAATCTTTGCGAGATCATAATTTCTGAAGTCGACAGGCAACTATATAACTTCTATCTGTAGAACGAGAGATCACAGTGTGCTGTGCATTTCTACATGTCTTCGACCAATTTCGTGTGAATAACTTTTGCAATAGTACCAAAACCCTATTTTTCTGGAATTTTAAGAAATAAAATTAGGAAATCTTTG
>ARYC01019789.1:0-21013 GCA_000711775.1 Oxytricha trifallax
GAACGAGAGATCACAGTGTGCTGTGCATTTCTACATGTGTTCGACCAATTTGTGTGAATAACTTTTGCAATAATACCAAAACCCTATTTTTCTGGAATTTTAAGAAATAAAATTAGGAAATCTTTGCGAGATCATAATTTCTGAAGTCGACAGGCAACTATATAACTTCTATCTGTAGAACGAGAGATCACAGTGTGCTGTGCATTTCTACATGTCTTCGACCAATTTCGTGTGAATAACTTTTGCAATAGTACCAAAACCCTATTTTTCTGGAATTTTAAGAAATAAAATTAGGAAATCTTTGCGAGATCATAACTTCTGAAGTCGACAGGCAACTATATGACTTCTATATGTAGAACGAGAGATCAAAGTGTGCTGTGCATTTCTACATACGTTCGACCATTTTCGTGTGAATAACTTTTGCAATAATACCAAAACCCTATTTTCCTGGAATTTTAAGAAATAAAATTAGGAAATCTTTGCGAGATCATAACTTCTGAAGTAGACAGGCAACTATATGACTTCTATATGTAGAACGAGAGATCACAGTGTGCTGTGCATTTCTACATACGTTCGACCATTTTCGTGTGAATAACTTTTGCAATAATACCAAAACCCTATTTTCCTGGAATTTTAAGAAATAAAATTAGGAAATCTTTGCGAGATCATAACTTCTGAAGTCGACAGGCAACTAAATGACTTCTATATGTAGAACGAGAGATCACAGTGTGCTGTGCATTTCTACATACGTTCGACCATTTTCGTGTGAATAACTTTTGCAATAATACCAAAAACCCTATTTTCCTGGAATTTTAAGAAATAAAATTAGGAAATCTTTGCGAGATCATAACTTCTGAAGTCGACAGGCAACTAAATGACTTCTATATGTAGAACGAGAGATCACAGTGTGCTGTGCATTTCTACATACGTTCGACCATTTTCGTGTGAATAACTTTTGCAATAATACCAAAACCCTATTTTCCTGGAATTTTAAGAAATAAAATTTGGAAATCTTTGCGAGATCATAACTTCTGAAGTCGACAGGCAACTATATGACTTCTATATGTAGAACGAGAGATCACAGTGTGCTGTGCATTTCTACATAAGTTCGACCATTTTCGTGTGAATAACTTTTGCAATAATACCAAAACCCTATTTTCCTGGAATTTTAAGAAATAAAATTAGGAAATCTTTGCGAGATCATAACTTCTGAAGTCGACAGGCAACTATATGACTTCTATATGTAGAACGAGAGATCACAGTGTGCTGTGCATTTCTACATAAGTTCGACCATTTTCGTGTGAATAACTTTTGCAATAATACCAAAACCCTATTTTCCTGGAATTTTAAGAAATAAAATTAGGAAATCTTTTGCGAGATCATAACTTCTGAAGTCGACAGGCAACTATATGACTTCTATATGTAGAACGAGAGATCACAGTGTGCTGTGCATTTCTACATAAGTTCGACCATTTTCGTGTGAATAACTTTTGCAATAATACCAAAACCCTATTTTCCTGGAATTTTAAGAAATAAAATTAGGAAATCTTTGCGAGATCATAACTTCTGAAGTCGACAGGCAACTATATGACTTTTATTTGTAGAACGAGAGATCACAGTGTGCTGTGCATTTCTACATACGTTCGACCATTTTCGTGTGAATAACTTTTGCAATAATACCAAAACCCTATTTTCCTGGAATTTTAAGAAAATAAAATTAGGAAATCTTTGCGAGATCATAACTTCTGAAGTCGACAGGCAACTATATAACTTCTATCTGTAGATCGAGAGATCACAGTGTGCTGTGCATTTCTACATGTGTTCGACCAATTTCGTGTGAATAATTTTTGCAATAGTACCAAAACCCTATTTTTCTGGAATTTTAAGAAATAAAATTAGGAAATCTTTGCGAGATCATAACTTCTGAAGTCGACAGGCAACTATATGACTTTTATTTGTAGAACGAGAGATCACAGTGTGCTGTGCATTTCTACATACGTTCGACCATTTTCGTGTGAATAACTTTTGCAATAATACCAAAACCCTATTTTCCTGGAATTTTAAGAAATAAAATTAGGAAATCTTTGCGAGATCATAACTTCTGAAGTCGACAGGCAACTATATGACTTTTATTTGTAGAACGAGAGATCACAGTGTGCTGTGCATTTCTACATACGTTCGACCATTTTCGTGTGAATAACTTTTGCCAATAATACCAAAACCCTATTTTCCTGGAATTTTAAGAAATAAAATTAGGAAATCTTTGCGAGATCATAACTTCTGAAGTCGACAGGCAACTAAATGACTTCTATATGTAGAACGAGAGATCACAGTGTGCTGTGCATTTCTACATACGTTCGACCATTTTCGTGTGAATAACTTTTGCAATAATACCAAAACCCTATTTTCCTGGAATTTTAAGAAATAAAATTAGGAAATCTTTGCGAGATCATAACTTCTGAAGTCGACAGGCAACTATATGACTTTTATTTGTAGAACGAGAGATCACAGTGTGCTGTGCATTTCTACATACGTTCGACCATTTTCGTGTGAATAACTTTTGCAATAATACCAAAACCCTATTTTCCTGGAATTTTAAGAAATAAAATTAGGAAATCTTTGCGAGATCATAACTTCTGAAGTCGACAGGCAACTATATGACTTCTATATGTAGAACGAGAGATCAAAGTGTGCTGTGCATTTCTACATACGTTCGACCATTTTCGTGTGAATAACTTTTGCAATAATACCAAAACCCTATTTTCCTGGAATTTTAAGAAATAAAATTAGGAAATCTTTGCGAGATCATAACTTCTGAAGTCGACAGGCAACTATATGACTTCTATATGTAGAACGAGAGATCACAGTGTGCTGTGCATTTCTACATACGTTCGACCATTTTCGTGTGAATAACTTTTGCAATAATACCAAAAAACCCTATTTTCCTGGAATTTTAAGAAATAAAATTAGGAAATCTTTGCGAGATCATAACTTCTGAAGTCGACAGGCAACTATATGACTTTTATTTGTAGAACGAGAGATCACAGTGTGCTGTGCATTTCTACATACGTTCGACCATTTTCGTGTGAATAACTTTTGCAATAATACCAAAACCCTATTTTCCTGGAATTTTAAGAAATAAAATTAGGAAATCTTTGCGAGATCATAACTTCTGAAGTCGACAGGCAACTATATGACTTCTATATGTAGAACGAGAGATCACAGGTGTGCTGTGCATTTCTACATACGTTCGACCATTTTCGTGTGAATAACTTTTGCAATAATACCAAAACCCTATTTTCCTGGAATTTTAAGAAATAAAATTTGGAAATCTTTGCGAGATCATAACTTCTGAAGTCGACAGGCAACTATATGACTTCTATATGTAGAACGAGAGATCACAGTGTGCTGTGCATTTCTACATACGTTCGACCATTTTCGTGTGAATAACTTTTGCAACAATACCAAAACCCTATTTTCCTGGAATTTTAAGAAATAAAATTAGGAAATCTTTGCGAGATCATAACTTCTGAAGTCGACAGGCAACTATATGACTTCTATATGTAGAACGAGAGATCACAGTGTGCTGTGCATTTCTACATACGTTCGACCATTTTCGTGTAAATAACTTTTGCAATAATACCAAAACCCTATTTTTCTGGAATTTTAAGAAATAAAATTAGGAAATCTTTGCGAGATCATAATTTCTGAAGTCGACAGGCAACTATATAACTTCTATCTGTAGAACGAGAGATCACAGTGTGCTGTGCATTTCTACATGTCTTCGACCAATTTCGTGTGAATAACTTTTGCAATAGTACCAAAACCCTATTTTTCTGGAATTTTAAGAAATAAAATTAGGAAATCTTTGCGAGATCATAACTTCTGAAGTCGACAGGCAACTATATGACTTCTATATGTAGAACGAGAGATCACAGTGTGCTGTGCATTTCTACATACGTTGGACCATTTTCGTGTGAATAACTTTTGCAATAATACCAAAACCCTATTTTCCTGGAATTTTAAGAAATAAAATTAGGAAATCTTTGCGAGATCATAACTTCTGAAGTCGACAGGCAACTATATGACTTCTATATGTAGAACGAGAGATCACAGTGTGCGGTGCATTTCTACATACGTTCGACCATTTTCGTGTGAATAACTTTTGCAATAATACCAAAACCCTATTTTCCTGGAATTTTAAGAAATAAAATTAGGAAAATCTTTGCGAGATCATAACTTCTGAAGTCGACAGGCAACTAAATGACTTCTATATGTAGAACGAGAGATCACAGTGTGCTGTGCATTTCTACATACGTTCGACCATTTTCGTGTGAATAACTTTTGCAATAATACCAAAACCCTATTTCTGGAATTTTAAGAAATAAAATTAGGAAATCTTTGCGAGATCATAACTTCTGAAGTCGACAGGCAACTATATGACTTCTATATGTAGAACGAGAGATCAAAGTGTGCTGTGCATTTCTACATACGTTCGACCATTTTCGTGTGAATAACTTTTGCAATAATACCAAAACCCTATTTTCCT
The DNA here is from genome assembly GCA_000711775.1 of Oxytricha trifallax. Classification (NCBI taxonomy): domain Eukaryota; phylum Ciliophora; class Spirotrichea; order Sporadotrichida; family Oxytrichidae; genus Oxytricha; species Oxytricha trifallax. The sequence continues at coordinate 4,550 of ARYC01019789.1, forward strand.
GGAATTTTAAGAAATAAAATTAGGGAATCTTTGCGAGATCATAACTTCTGAAGTCGACAGGCAACTATATGACTTCTATATGTAGAACGAGAGATCACAGTGTGCTGTGCATTTCTACATACGTTCGACCATTTTCGTGTGAATAACTTTTGCAATAATACCAAAACACTATTTTCCTGGAATTTTAAGAAATAAAATTAGGAAATCTTTGCGAGATCATAACTTCTGAAGTCGACAGGCAACTATATGACTTCTATATGTAGAACGAGAGATCACAGTGTGCTGTGCATTTCTACATACGTTCGACCATTTTCGTGTGAATAACTTTTGCAATAACACCAAAACCCTATTTTCCTGGAATTTTAAGAAATAAAATTAGGAAATCTTTGCGAGATCATAACTTCTGAAGTCGACAGGCAACTATATGACTTCTATATGTAGAACGAGAGATCACAGTGTGCTGTGCATTTCTACATACGTTCGACCATTTTCGTGTAAATAACTTTTGCAATAATACCAAAACCCTATTTTCCTGGAATTTTAAGAAATAAAATTAGGAAATCTTTGCGAGATCATAACTTCTGAAGTCGACAGGCAACTATATGACTTCTATATGTAGAACGAGAGATCACAGTGTGCTGTGCATTTCTACATACGTTGGACCATTTTCGTGTGAATAACTTTTGCAATAATACCAAAACCCTATTTTCCTGGAATTTTAAGAAATAAAATTAGGAAATCTTTGCGAGATCATAACTTCTGAAGTCGACAGGCAACTATATGACTTCTATATGTAGAACGAGAGATCACAGTGTGCTTTGCATTTCTACATACGTTCGACCATTTTCGTGTGAATAACTTTTGCAATAATACCAAAACCCTATTTTCCTGGAATTTTAAGAAATAAAAATTAGGAAATCTTTGCGAGATCATAACTTCTGAAGTCGACAGGCAACTATATGACTTCTATATGTAGAACGAGAGATCACAGTGTGCTTTGCATTTCTACATACGTTCGACCATTTTCGTGTGAATAACTTTTGCAATAATACCAAAACCCTATTTTCCTGGAATTTTAAGAAATAAAATTAGGAAATCTTTGCGAGATCATAACTTCTGAAGTCGACAGGCAACTATATGACTTCTATATGTAGAACGAGAGATCAAAGTGTGCTGTGCATTTCTACATACGTTCGACCATTTTCGTGTGAATAACTTTTGCAATAATACCAAAACCCTATTTTCCTGGAATTTTAAGAAATAAAATTAGGAAATCTTTGCGAGATCATAACTTCTGAAGTCGACAGGCAACTATATGACTTCTATATGTAGAACGAGAGATCAAAGTGTGCTGTGCATTTCTACATACGTTCGACCATTTTCGTGTGAATAACTTTTGCAATAATACCAAAACCCTATTTTCCTGGAATTTTAAGAAATAAAATTAGGAAATCTTTGCGAGATCATAACTTCTGAAGTCGACAGGCAACTATATGACTTCTATATGTAGAACGAGAGATCACAGTGTGCTGTGCATTTCTACATACGTTCGACCATTTTCGTGTGAATAACTTTTGCAATAATACCAAAACCCTATTTTCCTGGAATTTTAAGAAATAAAATTAGGAAATCTTTGCGAGATCATAACTTCTGAAGTCGACAGGCAACTATATGACTTCTATATGTAGAACGAGAGATCACAGTGTGCTGTGCATTTCTACATACGTTCGACCATTTTCGTGTGAATAACTTTTGCAATAACACCAAAACCCTATTTTCCTGGAATTTTAAGAAATAAAATTAGGAAATCTTTGCGAGATCATAACTTCTGAAGTCGACAGGCAACTATATGACTTCTATATGTAGAACGAGAGATCACAGTGTGCTGTGCATTTCTACATACGTTCGACCATTTTCGTGTGAATAACTTTTGCAATAATACCAAAACACTATTTTCCTGGAATTTTAAGAAATAAAATTAGGAAATCTTTGCGAGATCATAACTTCTGAAGTCGACAGGCAACTATATGACTTCTATATGTAGAACGAGAGATCACAGTGTGCTGTGCATTTCTACATACGTTCGACCATTTTCGTGTGAATAACTTTTGCAATAATACCAAAACCCTATTTTCCTGGAATTTAAGAAATAAAATTAGGAAATCTTTGCGAGATCATAACTTCTGAAGTCGACAGGCAACTATATGACTTCTATATGTAGAACGAGAGATCACAGTGTGCTGTGCATTTCTACATACGTTCGACCATTTTCGTGTGAATAACTTTTGCAATAATACCAAAACCCTATTTTCCTGGAATTTTAAGAAATAAAATTAGGAAATCTTTGCGAGATCATAACTTCTGAAGTCGACAGGCAACTAAATGACTTCTATATGTAGAACGAGAGATCACAGTGTGCTGTGCATTTCTACATACGTTCGACCATTTTCGTGTGAATAACTTTTGCAACAATACCAAAACCCTATTTTCCTGGAATTTTAAGAAATAAAATTAGGAAATCTTTGCGAGATCATAACTTCTGAAGTCGACAGGCAACTAAATGACTTCTATATGTAGAACGAGAGATCACAGTGTGCTGTGCATTTCTACATACGTTCGACCATTTTCGTGTAAATAACTTTTGCAATAATACCAAAACCCTATTTTCCTGGAATTTTAAGAAATAAAATTAGGAAATCTTTGCGAGATCATAACTTCTGAAGTCGACAGGCAACTATATAACTTCTATATGTAGAACGAGAGATCACAGTGTGCTGTGCATTTCTACATACGTTCGACCAATTTCGTGTGAATAACTTTTGCAATAATACCAAAACCCTATTTTCCTGGAATTTTAAGAAATAAAATTAGGAAATCTTTGCGAGATCATAACTTCTGAAGTCGACAGGCAACTATATGACTTCTATATGTAGAACGAGAGATCACAGTGTGCTGTGCATTTCTACATACGTTCGACCATTTTCGTGTGAATAACTTTGCAATAATACCAAAACCCTATTTTCCTGGAATTTTAAGAAATAAAATTAGGAAATCTTTGCGAGATCATAACTTCTGAAGTAGACAGGCAACTAAATGACTTCTATATGTAGAACGAGAGATCACAGTGTGCTGTGCATTTCTACATACGTTCGACCATTTTCGTGTGAATAACTTTTGCAATAATACCAAAACCCTATTTTCCTGGAATTTTAAGAAATAAAATTAGGAAATCTTTGCGAGATCATAACTTCTGAAGTAGACAGGCAACTAAATGACTTCTATATGTAGAACGAGAGATCACAGTGTGCTGTGCATTTCTACATACGTTCGACCATTTTCGTGTGAATAACTTTTGCAATAATACCAAAACCCTATTTTCCTGGAATTTTAAGAAATAAAATTAGGAAATCTTTGCGAGATCATAACTTCTGAAGTCGACAGGCAACTATATCACTTCTATATGTAGAACGAGAGATCACAGTGTGCTGTGCATTTCTACATACGTTCGACCATTTTCGTGTGAATAACTTTTGCAATAATACCAAAACCCTATTTTCCTGGAATTTTAAGAAATAAAATTAGGAAATCTTTGCGAGATCATAACTTCTGAAGTCGACAGGCAACTATATGACTTCTATATGTAGAACGAGAGATCACAGTGTGCGGTGCATTTCTACATACGTTCGACCATTTTCGTGTAAATAACTTTTGCAATAATACCAAAACCCTATTTTCCTGGAATTTTAAGAAATAAAATTAGGAAATCTTTGCGAGATCATAACTTCTGAAGTCGACAGGCAACTATATGACTTCTATATGTAGAACGAGAGATCAAAGTGTGCTGTGCATTTCTACATACGTTCGACCATTTTCGTGTGAATAACTTTTGCAATAATACCAAAACCCTATTTTCCTGGAATTTTAAGAAATAAAATTAGGAAATCTTTGCGAGATCATAACTTCTGAAGTAGACAGGCAACTATATGACTTCTATATGTAGAACGAGAGATCACAGTGTGCTGTGCATTTCTACATACGTTCGACCATTTTCGTGTGAATAACTTTTGCAATAATACCAAAACCCTATTTTCCTGGAATTTTAAGAAATAAAATTAGGAAATCTTTGCGAGATCATAACTTCTGAAGTCGACAGGCAACTAAATGACTTCTATATGTAGAACGAGAGATCACAGTGTGCTGTGCATTTCTACATACGTTCGACCATTTTCGTGTGAATAACTTTGCAATAATACCAAAACCCTATTTTCCTGGAATTTTAAGAAATAAAATTAGGAAATCTTTGCGAGATCATAACTTCTGAAGTCGACAGGCAACTAAATGACTTCTATATGTAGAACGAGAGATCACAGTGTGCTGTGCATTTCTACATACGTTCGACCATTTTCGTGTGAATAACTTTTGCAATAATACCAAAACCCTATTTTCCTGGAATTTTAAGAAATAAAATTAGGAATCTTTGCGAGATCATAACTTCTGAAGTCGACAGGCAACTATATGACTTCTATATGTAGAACGAGAGATCACAGTGTGCTGTGCATTTCTACATACGTTCGACCATTTTCGTGTGAATAACTTTGCAATAATACCAAAACCCTATTTTCCTGGAATTTTAAGAAATAAAATTAGGAAATCTTTGCGAGATCATAACTACTGAAGTCGACAGGAAACTATATGACTTCTATATGTAGAACGAGAGATCACAGTGTGCTGTGCATTTCTACATACGTTCGACCATTTTCGTGTGAATAACTTTTGCAATAATACCAAAACCCTATTTTCCTGGAATTTTAAGAAATAAAATTAGGAAATCTTTGCGAGATCATAACTTCTGAAGTCGACAGGCAACTATATGACTTCTATATGTAGAACGAGAGATCACAGTGTGCTGTGCATTTCTACATACGTTCGACCATTTTCGTGTGAATAACTTTTGCAATAATACCAAAACCCTATTTTCCTGGAATTTTAAGAAATAAAATTAGGAAATCTTTGCGAGATCATAACTTCTGAAGTCGACAGGCAACTATATGACTTCTATATGTAGAACGAGAGATCACAGTGTGCTGTGCATTTCTACATACGTTCGACCATTTTCGTGTGAATAACTTTTGCAATAATACCAAAACCCTATTTTCCTGGAATTTTAAGAAATAAAATTAGGAAATCTTTGCGAGATCATAACTTCTGAAGTCGACAGGCAACTATATGACTTCTATATGTAGAACGAGAGATCACAGTGTGCTGTGCATTTCTACATACGTTCGACCATTTTCGTGTGAATAACTTTTGCAATAATACCAAAACCCTATTTTCCTGGAATTTTAAGAAATAAAATTAGGAAATCTTTGCGAGATCATAACTTCTGAAGTCGACAGGCAACTATATGACTTCTATATGTAGAACGAGAGATCACAGTGTGCTGTGCATTTCTACATACGTTCGACCATTTTCGTGTGAATAACTTTTGCAATAATACCAAAACCCTATTTTCCTGGAATTTTAAGAAATAAAATTAGGAAATCTTTGCGAGATCATAACTTCTGAAGTCGACAGGCAACTATATGACTTCTATATGTAGAACGAGAGATCACAGTGTGCTGTGCATTTCTACATACGTTCGACCATTTTCGTGTGAATAACTTTTGCAATAGTGCCAAAATAGAATTGAATCAGGAAATTGTAAGAAATAAAATTAAAAAATAAATAAATAATATAATTAGACCAATGGAAAAATGAGTAAACCCCAAATCCCCTCAATTTCAAAACCCCTGTGTGTTTGTTGCCATGTGTCATTTTTTTATTAGTAGTTGGTCAAAAAATTTAGGGGGCTGGTCAAAATTATATATGTACTTGTAAAAATTGATACATCTCAAATTTAGGGATCTGTATAATTAGGGAAGTTGGGACATTTGCGAAATTAGCGATTTCAGAGATTTGCGTAGTTTAGACCAAAATAGGGACTTTTTCATAAAAACCTCTCTCATTTACCGAAAAGGGGCTTGAAAGTAGGGTAACTCCATTAAAAATTGGAAGTTTTGCCAAAATATGGCATTCATGCATGATTGCGATAATATAAAGACAAATGCAACTAAGTAGAATCGCGAAGGAAGTGGTCATTATAAGAGTGCAAATGTGAAATAGAAGCAGTATTTTAGAATCGAGTGTTGTAAAGAGTGAATTAGGACATTTTTAAGTAAAATATAAATAGTGTTATTAATTATAATAATATGCGATGAATTTAAAACTGACATGACAGGGGAAATTGTAAAGGGAAACAGGTTTTATACACTACTTCAGCTATGAAACAAACATATTCACACAAAACCGAACCGAAGAGTGTGAATCCACTTCTTAATACTGAATGCCCACATCTCCTGGATGCCTTCTTTTCTTAAATTCTGAACGATTTCTGCAACCCTCTTCACCAATTGCTGCCTAAAAGTGTAAAGCCCATTAAAACTTACTTGTTCTGAATAGTGTCCATCTTCATCTCCTTCTTTGTAAAGGAGAATAACTGCTCAATTGGATTGAGCCAAGGCGAGTATTCGGCGTTGAAGAGCACATTCACTTTAAACTTTCCGGCTGTGGCTAACATCTCTGAATATTTATGAATGACTGCGTTGTCCATCAGCAGGACCACTTTCTTAGAGTGTAGTTCTTTGTCAGTTCTTACACTGCGTAAGGTATGGTAGATAAAGTTTTCAAAGAGAACTGAGTAAAAAGCTCCTTCTATCACTTGACTGGAGATAATTCTATCCTAGGAAATCGCAGCAATATAAGACATTGAGAATTGCTATCTCTTAGCTGAGCTATTCTTAATTGACAACTCTATCACTTCATCCCATAGTGTCCCAGGTTCTGCTTCATCTCGCTCTAGTATTCCTTAATGCTTTTCAAGTGAGGGTCTATAAATAACTGGGGCCAAAGCTTTTAGTAAGAGCCCCTTTCACTCTGCAAGTTTCCCTGCTCTAACCCAGGGTTCGATGAGTCTTTGTGGAAGCTACTTGAGAGTTTTAATTTCCTAGGAGTGACCGCAAACCGACTTTCCAACTTGGTTTCGGCACCTAGGTCAACAGACTTCTTCCTCGAAGATTCCAGTTTTAGTTTTGATATTTTATCGAGAATAGGAGTTAAACCACTCTTCACTTTTGAAGCTGAATTGTCTTCAGACACCACTGATTTCACTGAACTATTTATGCGGAAACTCTGAAAAGTTTTAGTCAAGCTGAATTTCTAATTGGAGGTCTCAGGGACCTCTAATATCGGGGAGAGATCCTTTGTAAATGCAAGCCGAGTTTTCATTGAAGGGGTCTGAAGTTGCTTTTTTAATGGTTTCAGTTATGGATTTCCCTAAAAGTATTATGCATTAATAATTACCTTAGTATTTTCAATGGTTTTCTAACTATAATTACTGGTTTTCGATGACTACTTTGACCCCCTTAGAACTTTCGCTCCATGAATTTAGACTGGAGTGCTGACATGATTCTTTGGCGTCTAGAATATTTCTTAAACCCCTATCTTACCTTAGGTCCAATAAAGCTTTTAATTGCAAAATGGCTAATTGCTTACGAAATTGACTTAGCCATACCGAATTTTCCACTTTTAATATTTCCAACCTTCTAATTACAATTTTTAGAAAACCCTAAGTCAAATGAATTTGAAACCTTCTCTAATTATTCCCCAACATTTTCAATTTTTTCCAGGTGGAAGCTCTCTAAGAATTTTGAAGATGAAGAATCAGAACTTGATCCATTTTGAGGAGCATTTTCCCATACAAAAGTTTGTCATCGCTAGCGAGGATCATGCTATCATTTTGCAACCTTTTTTATCGCTTCTGTAATTTTGCAGAATCTCGATGCATATCTTTAATGTTGAAGCTCCATTACTTTGAAGGCATCGAGTCCGATCGGAAGTTGCTCTCATCAACTGAAATGATAACTGCATCCTCATATAAGAACTGAGCCAACAACCTGCTAATCCAGAGCCTCTTCTCATTGAAGTTCGAGTCTCTATACTTTGTATTAGCAGCCTGAGTTTTCCCATATCTTAGATGGAACTTATCTCACAGAATCTTTTGAAGAGTGGTAACGCAAGGCACCTTAAGTAGCTTACACTCTGGCTTTGTTTGAGCCAGGTTTAATAAATAATTATGAAGCTTCTATCCTGTAACTTCGTAAATTCCGTCCTGTTCTAGGTAGGCCTGGATAGAATCAAGCAAGAGCTAGTTCCCACAAACCCCTTTTCTACCCACTTTCTTTTGTGATTCAGGATCAAGAATCTTATGCTTGACCTCGTACTTAAACTTTTCGATAGTCTTATATACAACATCCACATCCATCCTCAATTTCTTAGCCACTTGACGAGGCTTTAATTGTTCGTTATAGTATAGATTAATAACCTCTAATTTCTTACATGCGAGCTTAGCTTCTCTTTTCTTCAAAAAAGGATTGCTAATTAACTTCGAGGATTTGCCTTTTTATTTTATTGTCTCGTTGAGTGCATCTATTAAATTTTGACTGCCTCTAAGAGCTCCTCGTTACTCATCAACTTTACATCCTCCTGTAATATTATAGCTTGTGTCGCTTCCTTAATTATTCATAACTGGTTTATTCCTGATTCTGGCAAGTCAAAAACTTTGAAGGTAAGCTTCAAGGAATTTGCAAAGCTCATCATCATTTTATATGTAACAAACATCAACATTACTGGCTAAATATTCTTGAATTTTTTCTTAAGGAAGTTTTATAATTGCTCCACCTGCAAGCTTCTAGATTTGTACAGGGACTTCACCACTGTTTAGCAGTTATCCAGAATTGTATGTGAACTTTGTTGACTAAATAACGTTTGGGAATAATTTACCAAGCACGAAAGGAGTCCATTTAACAATAGATTTCTCTTAAGCCTTAACTTTGCTTAGCTTGATTTCAGTCAGGGCATTAGTGATGAGAAACTCGTCGCTCAATATTGAATTCTGTGAGCAAGAAACTCCTGAATAAGACGCATCCTTAGACTCTTCTTAAGTGTGCTATTATATTTGCTGCCTAGGGGTATTAGTTCTTTAATCCCTCATTTATTATTAACTTTTATCTTTATAGCTAAGCTTAATCAAAATTATTTAATTAAAATTATTAAGGATATTTGGATACATTGTTTATAATTCTATTAAAAAGAAACAATGACACATCACTCTCTCATTGGAAACGTAAAATTCAAACTCATACCGACAGATATTGATAAGATTATCTATGCCTACAAGGAAGGAGACTCTGATCTTGAAATTGCATAGCTCTACACTCTCTAATACTAGAGTCATAAAGCGCCCATTTGTACTTTTTCAGGGACAGTATTTGAGTTCTTATGTTCTCATGACACTAAAGGGATCAAGTTGTTCATCTGTTATATTGATAGCCTTATAAAACGAAACCCTAGTTGAGAAGCCGTACTTTCAACTCTTTGTGAAGATTGTCTATGCGATTTTCTTAAATAAGCTCTAGAACCACTTATTAAATACAACTCCGACAAAGTAGTTAACACTTGTTTAGCTGGACCCTGTAATTTTCTAAGATATGGTCGACAGTAAATCCTTAGATGGAGTCCAATTTGAATTGATTCAAGCTATACAAAACAAGGAAATTACTTAGAGGCATACCCGACTTTAGAATCTTAAGTATACAAAATATAGGAAAGGAGAAAAATTTGACATACACCAATCAGATAGACAAACTGTTTGCTCTGCTGACTTAGAACTCCTTACCCACACTGTTAAAGCCCAAGATGTTTAAAATTGTAAGCTCATAAAAAAAGAAGTTTCCAGTTTCGATGACTTGATTAAAGATTAAGAAGTTGACAATCCAAATCCAGAATATATAAATATATCTTTGGAAGATGATTTAGACAAGATATTGGAGATGGTAACTATATCTCTAATTAGGATGATTATATTCGAAGTATGCAATTTAAAAAACTCTTGACCAACAGTGATATTTTCAGTAAGAAGTAAAAAAAGACCAAAAGTCCTAATTGATTTTGAGTTAGATGAAAAATAATAACAAATCAAATATCAACCCTCTTTTCTCGTAAGAAGATGATAAAGATCATCTTGAAGAACTGGAGAACAACTTAGACCTCAATACGTTCAATTAAACTGTGAGAGGCATTTCAGATTACCAATATTCGCAGTAGCGATTACCAAATCAAGAAGGACAGATGATTTAATTATACCAAGAAACTCAAATGTCAGATTACCAAAGTAAAATTGAAACTTTTAAAACTAAGCCACGCACTTGGGAAGAATAATAGATTTTAATAAAAGACTTAATACACAGCTTCTTAGAAATTGTCAAGGCGAGCCCTTACTGTAATTACTGGTTTTACTAAGCCACTTATAAAAACACCAGGTTAAGATTCTTTGATGAGTTGAAAGTTCTTACTTCTAACATAGAAGAACTGAAGGAACAAAGAGAAATCATGCAAGAAAATGGGAAAAGTAAATCGAAAATTTCGAGATAAGTGAACAATCAGAGCAAAGAAAAATTATCATATGAACAGCTGCGACTGAAGAAAACTTCAGGCATGATAACTCCAAATAAATACCACGAAATTAAAGAAAATAAAGAGCTAATTGAATAACAAAAGCAACCACAGAAACCATCAAAGCCCACAGCCATTACCAAGGATTTCAAACACGGTTCTGAGACTAAAAATTATGGAAGAGTGGAAGATAATAAGGAGAAGAAGTCACTCTCACGCTTATACGTTATCGCCACTATTGAATGAGGATAGTGAGGAAGATACAATACTCCATCGCTTTCACATAATTGATTTCCCTCTTCCAAGTTTCACAGATAGCGAAATAGTTCATATTAAGAGCACTCTTGGCTATGCTGTCAAACTCTATAAATACATTGAAAACGACTGCGACTCATATAAAAAAGCTATGTTCACAGGATCACCTTTTTTTCAATGCAATAGACATCGCCTTATGCATACCTCCTTTAGGTATCAAGTTTCTCCAGGATCAAATAAAACCAAATTCTTTCAGAATAGAAATTACAAGCAGGCCTTCAACACAGATTATTATTTCAAGCCAGAAATCTGCAATTAACCCGAAAACTACTCATACGCCAACGAACTTCTCGGGCTGCTTAATATACTCTGTGATGGACCAGTCTACAATGATTTGAGAGCCACCTTTATGATGCTGGCTGCATTTTATTCTTCTGAGCCTGAATAAATAACAAGTGACCACTTTCTGAACCCTTTTAATTTCCCTTTAAGATAAGTGCTCCATGCTCTGATTTTCAATTATAAGTTGCAGCCTTTTAAAGTCACAATATTTCATGAGGTAGATTATACAAAAAACAACTTGTCACACCTTTCCATCGATATTTGAACTTACCCATAAGAATCTAGACACTCTAAGTGAACGCGTCTATGGAGAGGGCTCTGTGGTTATCGAGGTTGTTTATTTTCATGATAATAATCCAATCCCTCGGTCTGAGTTTGTGGTGTTGTTAAGGGAGGACGAAGACTACTTTTTTGTTGCCATGTCAATGAAGAGAGGGATCATTAAAATACCCTAACTTTTCACCAATCAAAAAGGCAAAGAACAGGAATATGTTATTAACTTGATCGATGAAATCCTGGATGATGAGGCTTTTTAAATTTGGCTTAACATGCCAGTTTAGCTGAGGTTTTATTCGGTAACTTTATAAGACACACCTCCTCCCACCACTATGCTTGGAACCCCTGCGAGCTACTAATACAGACTTAGAAACTTTTGGGTCAAGTTTTTAATTGGTAAGTTTTGTTATTATTTAACTTTTGTAGCTACAATGTCACGGAGCTGGAATATTGCGTTGCAGATATTTCCAAAGAGGAAAGTATATGTTCATGCTTGTCGATAAGATGGTCTCTAAAGTCTAGAAGAAATTTAAATTGTACGATAATGTGCAATACCCTTACTGTGACATATTAGTCTAAACTAAACCATCTTACATTGCTCTTAGGATGATCAAACAAAAGATTGTCAATTTCGGTAAGCTTAATTATTTTTAACCATAAAGGTAAAAATGAAACGTAAGAGGAATATGTGAAACATATGGATGGAAAGCACAATGAATTCAACATTGATTTCTGTTTAGACACTATCTTATAAGCTGGCCAACTTTATAAGGACGTGAAATAGGTTTTCAAAGGGAGGTTATCCCATGAGTATAACAAGTTTACTGAGCTTATTGATGAATACTAATTCAGCATAGCTAGTAATTAATAAGAATGTTCCTGGCATGCCCGTTATACTAAAGCACTTGTAATTATTATACTTTTCTAACAATATTACATACAGATAAACCGAAACTAGAAAAATACGAATAATCAGTAAAACGTCTAAGAAATTGAGTTAAACTATTGAGATCCCTTATGACTTAAGATATAATATAATGAACATTTTAATGTGCTCTAAGCAAAGGCAATACATCAATAGATACTATTCTTTATTGGACCTCAAGAGATTCGATTAATAAAACAACGAAATAAAGTAGAACGATCCATTCATTCCATAAAGTCACGATCTCCCTAGAAATCCTAAACTTAGACCTCCATTCCATGAATACCAGTATTTGCGTATTTTCTTGAAGGCCTAGAAATTCAGTGCATCAACCTAAAAAACTTGGAAAGCATTGAAGTAAGTTGATGTTTGTATCTTCATAAATTTTATAGTCAACCCAGGCCAATTGGAGATATAAACTTGATTATATAAGAATAAAAACCGTTCAGTTCCCATTGCTAAAATAGCTCTATGAAAGCCCACAACACATTTACTCTGTCCAAACGCCTACATAATTCCAATCAGTGTCAAAGAAACTTGATGTCGAGCAACGTGAGTAGTAGAAGAGGATAGCCTATGAATAATATACAAATAGTCAACTTCAGACTCCAGTAAAGGCTTTAAAGTAGTTTGAAAAAAGTAAATGGAATGAATAAGATGATGAATCATAAGAGCATTTGAGGAAAAGAGACAAAAAGTAGGAATCTAAACATCCCATCCAAAGTATAGCTAAAAGCAATCTATCTTCGTAACTTGACCCCACTAGCCAAGATGCCCGGTCCACTTAAACTGCAAATGCTAACAAATGTAATCCATAGTAAGCAAGTTAAATCAAGGTTTCCGCTTAGAGATAAAAGTAGTAGATTCCTGTTTCATCTCAACAACCGAGTCCACGACAGAATATACAGAACTCTTAATCTAAAAATATAAGCGTTTCTCAAAGCCCAAATCGAAGCGGTTTCAATTCTGATAAATCAAACTAACTTGTATAAACAAGAATCAAAAAAATTTGTAAAAGTAATCTAGCTCTTCAAGCACACAGAAAAAGAAAAAGAAACTTTAAGAAGAAGTAGAAATTATCTAAGCTAAAAGCCATAGAAGTGGTAGTAGTTTGTAAGAAACACAAAGGTAAGGGTCTGATAATAAGGCTAAAGATTCCAGTTTCGATGAAAATTTTGATGATGAGAAAGAAGCACAGAAAAGTAGATTCAATAGGAAATCAAATTAATCATCTAACTTAGGAAAACAACCAAGGAATAATGACAATAATCAAAGCGATGAAGATTTGAGTGAAGAAGACTAAGGAGAAGTTGAAGATGAAGAGATTAAATCTAAATCCGATAATATGGACAACAGAGAAGGTGATGATGGAGAGGAGGAGTAATAGACTCAGTAAGTGACCCCTAAAAATTAAAGACACAAAACCACTTCAGCCAATGGATAACTAGAACAGTCCTCAAAAGAATAGATCAAGGACAGTAAGAAAGGGTTGTCAACTAAGCAAAAGAAAAAGTGATAGCAAATGGCATCGAATCAGACTTTATAATTGTTACCAAACTCTAAACTATAGTAAGAGGCTCAGAGCTAACATCATGCTGGAAATCTAATGCAAGGAATAAAGATACAATATCCAAATAATTAATTTAGCAGACACTACAAACAAATTCGAAAACCCCAAATTAATAAGCCTTCCCTGATTAGGTAAAAGTGTAGAAAGCTTAGAAACAACAAGAAAAATCTCTCAAATCAAAGTAGGAAGTCAAAAGTGACTTTACTGAGGGGCATTTCCTTTACGATAAGAATTTCTTCAAAAAACCAAGGACAATGCTGGTGATGAAAGTAGCGAAGATGAGTAATTTAATAACTAAGATCCTGCACTATTCCCTACATCTACTACAACAATCAACTCAGGCACTACGTCAACCTAGAAAAACCTGGGCCAGCATGATACAGTGGGCTCTGGTAAGAATAGTTAGGGAATTCTGAAACCCTAAAATTAGTGAGTACACTTTTCGATCTACTTCAAAACAGAGAAGGCGGCCTAAAGCCTTGAGAAGTATGGTCCCGACAAGTATTTCTTTTCTTAAAGTAATATATTTTGCATAATATTAAGTTATCTAAATCATGTTTCATACTATTTCTCCACTCCCTCTCTACCCCTTTCTAATATTAACTTTCTCGTATCATATTTAATTCCGACCAATTTCCAGCCAGTTTTAAAAATCCTAATTTAATTAAGATATTATTAAATTGATTGGATTCTTGCCCTATAAATAGCCAGCTTTTAGTTACTACTTTAAATTCAGAATTAATTGGTAACAAACATCAGGGCCCAAATAATTTCAAAGTTAGGAGCTCCGCTCCATTTTCCCTCACTTTTCTTCAACTGCCCTAACTTACCCTCAGTTTATCTCTCAAGTACTGGTTCTTGCTATCAAGTCAACTAACTGTACTCACTCAGTCTTTAAAACTTTTTCAAAATTTCAAACCTAATCATTGATTAGTAGTAGCATGGCTACTTTCAAACTTGATGTACTAAAATGAAAATTTTGGCAGCATTTCAGGTTTTGCTGGTCGTTCAATAATATTTCAAAAAATTCAGCTATCAGCTTATATTACCTACCTATATCCCTAATTGACCTAAAAGTTGGCTTTAGCCCTGTAGTTGTAGTTAAAAAGTTAAAAATCAAAAACACTAAGAGGTTCACTCAGTTTACTTAAATTTGAAAGCTAACAGCTATTTAATTAAAATCAAGTTTTAAGTTTAAAAGTCAGAGTGATGTTTGTTACAAAAGCCACAAATTCAGTTTTTCAAAGAGCAAAATGTTTAGTTAAGTTAAAGTCAAGAGTACTAAGTCACTTTAGTAATTTTTCCAGCTAAAAGGACTAGGTAGATTTAAAGGGTAAAAATTAAAGCTTGAGTAATAGTGGCCACTATTAAATGTTAAAGGTTTGGGTCTAAGCATTTAAAGCTTTTTTAATTATCAAAAAAGAATTTAAGTAACAAGTAAGAACACTCAAAGTTAAAGTAAGAATCAAAGTAACAAGTTTAAGAACCCAATTTAATTAGCAAGTAAGAACCCAGTAACATTTTTAATTTAAATTTAAGAACCCAAAGTAACAGTAACAAATCATTTAGAACTCCAAGAACCCTTTTAGGAGAATTTTTTAATTTTTAAAAAGCTTTAGCTTAAGCTTGCCTGGCCAGGCTTTACGATTGATTTAAATAACAAGTAACAAAGTAACAGTGATTTTTTCAAAGTAGTAATTTAGAGCATTAATTTTAACAGAACTCATTTAGTCTTAGCATTTTCTTACCTTTAGTATTTGAATTACAAGCCCTTGATTTGGAAATTTTAGGAACATTAAGACTTGATTACTTACTTTGATAATTCTGCTTCAAATTAGAGAGAAAGATTTTGATTTTGACATTTTAAGAAACAAGCTGAATCTAATCATTTTAAAAGGCAATGATCAGTTTAAGTGTTTAATCAATCTACTATGCAACTGCGATCTCTGGCTCTCCAAGTTACTTTGCCTCGAGAACACCCTAAGCTTTATTTAGGCCCCTTGATGTCTCACTCACGTTTCACCACCAGGATACGGCAAGTAATTGATTATTGGTTTTAAAAAATCTGAACGTTTAAAAAACAGCAACGAACAGTTTTAAGATTTTGTTGACGACTAACTAGCGTTTGCACTATGACTTGGAAGTTTACTTTGCCTCAAGAACACTATGATGTCTCTCACGTTTCGACAACCGTTGTCGGGCAAGTAGTTCAGTCGTAAATTCATTATAAAAATGAATCGAATTTAACATCGTTTCCGAGGACCAGCCGTTTGAATATTCAAACTCAGGCTTCTAGAGATTTTCTGCAATTAAATTTTGATTCTCGGTTTTGATTTTCTTTTTACATCAATCAACTTAAGGAGTACTTGACTTAACTTAATTAAATTTGATGACTGACCATTTTTACTTCTAAACTAAGCAGGCTAAAACCCTTAGTTTAACTTACTAGTTTTACTTAAGGTACTTTACTAAGCAGTGCTTCAAGAGTTAAACAGTTTACTTGACATTTGCCCTTTTTGGTTTTTACTACCCAACCTAGGTACTCACC